>JAXCGZ010010593.1:0-5000 GCA_037179515.1 Halocaridina rubra | reverse complement strand
TATATATATATATATATATATATATATATATATATATATATATATATATATATATATATATATATATGCCGCTTAAAAGATTAGAAAATAATATAAATGTTATAGTCTCCGATACTTTTCTACTTAAAAACACAAAAAACAGTTTTCTCTGGATTAAGCAAATGCCTTATCCAGATGAATGCTATAGCTGAATGTTCAGTCACTCATAAAAGTCCCTGTAGCTCACCCTGAATTTATAAATATAATTTATAATGCTCACTTGCACACCCCGCTCATCTAGTCGCCTGATTAGCTTTAGTTAGTCTGTCAGGCACGAGGCTCTGGACAGCTCTCCTCCACCTCTTCCTATCTTGACAAAGACGATTTGCCTTCTTCATTGAGAGCAAATCCTTTCTCATTTATGATAATGTAAATATTATAATCTGAGTCTTCTAAAAAGCAGAAGCTCACAACTAAATGATAGTAAATCATCCAAGTTTGTGGTTGGTCTCGGTGACGATGGCCCCCTCCCCCCCGACATGTCTTTTTGCACTAGGCATACATGGTGGAAGTGTCGTACCTGTCGACCAGAGAGACGTGAATGAGAACACCAACTCGCACATAGAACTCTACGATCTTTAGGAGTTATGTACTTAAAAAAAAATCCCATTATATATGCCATTATCAATGTTTTTTTTTTATATAATCAGGTTAAGTTACATAAACTTGATAATAAACAAATAACAGCCTTGATTATATTGTTATTTTTTAATATAAGGGAATTACAAGAAAGAGGAAAATGCCGTTATTGCCTTTGAACCATAATTTGCAGACACCTTGGTCAAGTTTGGAGGATCTGTCAGAGAAAACGGTGTAAGAACCACCTTTGGCAGTCGAACTCGTGACCATCTGGACGTGAGAGGATATCTTTTTTAATTAGAAAAGTCTTTGCCATTTATCTTATATTTAATAATGTTACGATAATTTCCAAGTCTTAATGAATGGAAACAACTTTACCTTTTGCAAAGTTTAGTTATGACATTTTGTCATGCGGGTATAAAAAAAAAATCTGAAAAAGAAGCGACCAACTAAATGCGAAAATAGCAAAATATCTGCAAATACAATGAAGCAGAAATCAAGGCAAACAAAGAACTTCAAACAATATCCACTAACAACAATAACAAAAATAAAAGCTACAGCAGAACATTGTGTCTAGTCGACAATGACATTCATCATAAGAAAAGCACGTGATGATGCAACCTAGAATCACAAAGCTTTGACAATCCCATTTGTGTTTCGTCTCTTTATTTAAAAAGAGATTTTATACCCATGTGAATTTTCCCTTGTAACGTAAATCAGTTAGTCAACACCACATCACCAGAAGGGAATGGCGAGACACAGTCAACACCACCCTCACTACCACCAAACAACACCAGTAGCAGCATCCGACACCAACCCACTCTCTCTCTCTCTCTCTCTCTCTCTCTCTCTCGTTGAACCCTTTCCCTTGACTACGATGATTGTCTCTTCAGGGGAAATTAAGCTCCCCTCCCAACAGGGACCACAATCACTAACTGCATAGTCTTTTCATTAAGTAAGGAAGGGTGGCGAAGAATATATATTCCAACGACTAGTCCCCTGTATTTCACAGCTACCATTGGATGAATAACGTCGTTCGCTTGTCCATCTTTTTTTTTTCAGGTTTTTGTCCAACTGGAATTATTGCCCTATATTCTATGCCCTGTTTGATTGTTATTGAATCCATGGTCTATTCCGAATTTATCATTATATATATATATATAGTTAAATTATCAGTTATCTGAAAGGTCTGTATGGGTTTCGCTTAATGTGAAAAATATAGATGATAACCGTATCTGTGTTTGCATAGACAGACAGCTAGGAGACAGCTGACCAAGTGCTTAAACGGTAAATAGGCCTATGTATTGAGAATATCAGGTGACCCATAAGCTCTATCTTATTGCCGGATGAATACATACATGAACTCTATTTTCCTTGTATTCCATAACAATATTCCACTACACTCCTTCATAAGTGAGAAATCGCCTTTGTAAAAGAAAAATTAAGAGAGAAGTAACTTGAATACTCTCCAGTCCTGGTGTACCTTCCCTTAAGTGTGACTGAAATTTCCAGTATAAAAGAAAAGGATTTTTTTTTTCCATTATAAAAGCAATATGTTTTACGTTCCTCAGTATCTAAAAAGAGGAAAAGAAATGATATAAATTTTAGTTTTTTTCCTTTATTTTGTCCCTCTTTTCAACTTTTCTCTCACCTTTACGCGATTTTTCCCCTAACAATAGACAATATATCCTCACAATTTATTTTAGGATGGTCTAGGTTTTGAGGGTTTTGCTAGCGTTGAAATCTTTTTGGGTGTGAATATATATCGCACAACAACCACCTGTTTATAACAGTCGCATTCGTCTGTTTTATCAGCATCTCGTCCCCATCCTCATAAGGAGTCTCTGTTCATCACTAGCCCCTCAGAAATTAGTGCTGATTTAGGCTCTCCAAGTTTTACAGTTGGATGCGCTTTCTAATATCAACTGTCTCCTCTGCTTCGGGCTTGAGACCGACACAAAACTGAGCTGGCTTGCCTCCCGAATGGCTAGAAATATAGTACTCAATATGGAGTACATTTTAATAATTTACCTCCATGTTATTCACTATGGGCAGTACGCGTTCGAGTCTTTGACTCTTTTCATTCGACGTAAGTATAATGGTTGTCTTCCTTCGCGCAAAATAGTCATCTGTTAATACTTTGTTTCAGCCTTTCTCAACAGGGGTTTCCCTTTACCCATTGGGTTTCCCTCAGATGTCTCTAGGGGTTCTCTAAAAATAGGAATAGGAAATTAAATCAAGCCAGTAACTGGGGGAGCATACCAGTTCAACTAGATGCCAGTTCCAAGTCAGGATACATGGAATTGGTTGGTGTCAGGAAGGGCATCAACCTGTAAAAATTAGGAGATATAAATAACTGAGAGAAACAACGATCCGATTAGGATGGTAGAAATATCCAATAATGAAAAAACAAAATTATAAATCCCACTATCTATGAGCACTATATCTTTCTGTAAAACGTAAAATACTGACAATATCCAGAGCCTGGATAATAATTATATCTATAAATTCAAGATAACAATGGCGAGTTGCAAACTTTACATATAATATTATCAATTATATAATGGGTTTCTTCAGGTATAAAAAGACCAAGAAAAGTTGTTATATGTGCTATATGGTGTTTGGGGGGGGGGGCCTCATCATCCGTTCCCTTTGATCTTAACCTTGGTTGTCATGTTCAATGGGAGAGCCATTGTATATAGGTATGACTTTGAATTAAGTTGTTGTCATGTCTATCTACATTATGCCAGGGTGGTTGACTATACAGCCATCGTCTCTAGATATTGGGTTGTGCCATAGCCTTAATCCCATGGTCTTTCAAAGCCTCGCATCTGAGAGCTTTTACTTGAGTGTATCTTCAAGCGCATTTTTCAATCTCTCATTATAGTGACTGATTTCAAAATTGGGTGTAAGGCAGGCTTACGTGGTAAGCTTGGATACCTGGTGGGTAGTTCATGAGAATGTCTTCTCATTTTCTATAGTTTTTCCTTTTATCTTTTTGTTTCCTCTCTAAACTCATCGTGATTGTCCTCCTTCCAGCTGACTTGGCACTCCTGGGGGTAGTGATGCCTTGCATGGCGTGTTGGTTCCACCGTGGTAGGTATTTAATTCCGACAACAATATGTCTCTTTTATGTATATTTATATTAACCTCTTTTTCTAACTATTGTTGATGATGCGTTATTTTTTTCCTTTTTTTTGTAAGCAAGATGTGGGGCTTGGAATTAAATGCTAATGAAATAAAATATACTAATTAAGAGGTCCAGAGCTCTTAATCCTCCACTTCACTGATAATGTTCCCATAAACTTATGTTAAATTTCACACAACATACTAGTTTCATATCTTCCTCAACTGAAAAAGTCTTAAGGATTTTGGTTACAAATATCTCACGAAGAATTGTTTAAAATATTGCATAATTTCTAGTCTGGAGTATTGGTCCCTACCTTAGTCATAGGCTGTGCATTCTCATCAAAGATCACTGGTTAAAAACTTGTGTAGCTAATTTTCTTCTTCCTGAATTAAGCAGAAACTCGTAGCATAAATGCACCGTAAGCAAGCTTCACTAACTGTGTGAAGTACGGGTATATCACAATGTTAATTACCCTTTGCATCCGGCTCTACCTGGCATATTCCGTCTTACACATATTACCAGTACTGCAGCCAATGCCAATAGTTGATAATTTTCTACTGGTAAATTTAATACCAATCAGTATTCAAGAAGTTTTATTCCCGCTATCACTCACCGTGGAAAAGTGGTAGCGTACTCGACTTTGAGTCGTCAGGTTGAGGGTTCGCTGACTGCCACGGTATGCGGTTAGAAATGGTATTCACTCAGGGTAATGATCACACCTGCCAAAAGCAAATGCCTTCGCAAGAAGGCACCGTCCTAGTTCTTAGTAGAAAAGGGAGTGCGTGACGCAAAACCGATAACTAATAAGTGGAATAAATTGCCTAATCATATTGAGTCAAAAAAGCTTAAAAAATTGAAGCTATGCGGAAATTTTTTTTTATGAAGCAAACTTTGCTGTAGAATTTTTAAAATTATAGCGAAATAATGCCAGCATTGCAATACTGAATTGCATAATTTTTTATATATTTGAATTTTTCAATCTTCGCTTTTCCTTCCTAAGTTGCTTCTCCTGCTGGCGCCATCTGGCTAAAAAAAAAGAAAAAGAAAAAAAAAGATTGGATTCTGTTTTACGTAACGAACTCCCTTTTCTACTAAGGGTTAGGACGGTTGCCTTCTTACGAAGGACTTGTTTTGGCAGAGGTAATCGTTACCCTGAGTGTATGCCCTTACTAACCGAAGTCCGTGACGGGGCGCGAACCCTCGACCTGACTCCTCAGAGTCACAGACGCTACCATTTTGCCAAGGAGACTAC
>JAXCGZ010010592.1:2500-22500 GCA_037179515.1 Halocaridina rubra | reverse complement strand
ATAAGGGAAGATATTAAAAAAATAATAGTTCCTATATTTTACTGAGACAAATGAGCACCTCATCTCCCCGTGTAAGGTTTTATAACTTCACTGGACATCATTCAGAAGTGAGTAATGTTTATTGTCAGAGAAAAATAACAATAAAAGAACATTAAGATTTTTTTTTTTACTCATTCATGAACCTGGGTAGAGAGTGTTATTTTCCAGTTGCTTATTCCTAAACTAAATATTCAGATTTTGCATGTGTGACCTGGGTAATGATATCTCCAAATTTACCGATTTTCTAAAACATTTTAGGTACATTCATGCTGAGTGGATGATAGAGAATTTTATCGAACTTACAAGAATTTTTATTAACATCCTGTTGTGTTGCAGAACTTACAATATTTTTCAAGTAGTTTCTAGGCTGTTGTAGAAATTATTAGAACTTTCAAGAGCCGAGTAGAATTTTCTAGAGCTTTCCATAAGAATGTCCTGTATTTATAGGGATTCACCACTTACCTTTTCCGTTTAGTTTTAGCTGTCTAAGTGAATTCTTAGACCCATATACTTTATCAGATATGACATCTCCAGACGCATTCTGTTTTATGTGGGGCCAAAGCATCAAGACAAGAGTGTAAAAGTTCTCTGAAACAGTGCCTGCTAATATGTATAAACCTTACATGGCATTTTTCGGCGTGCCTGCTGGCGTTCATGACAAACGCTGAGCACTTCATTTTAACTTGAAGCAGTGCAAAAACACCAAGGTAAGATGGACAATATTTTCTTACTAGAGTGTAAGATTTTATGTTATACAATTTTCAAACATTTTCAAATTAAAATATCTTTATTTTTATATTCAATTACATTCAACTAGATCACATGTAAAAAATACTGCATAAGCCTTTTACACATTAGTTGCGGGAAAAAAATAAATAAAAATTAATAATATATATATATATATATATATATATATATATATATATATATATATATATATATATATATATATATATATATATATATATATATATATATATATGCATATATGGAGATTTGTAGCTCGCGGATTGGTCGGTGCAGCGACTGCTTCTTCCAATCTACCTCCAGACTCTGGAACTCTCTTCCTCCTTCTGTCTTTCCTAATTGTTATGACCTTTCATCCTTCAAAAAGCAGATCTATCGTCATCTCAGAGCCTGGTCCTCCATATCTCTGGGTCCTCAGTACTTTGACAGTTTTTTTCTGTCTGTCGTTTTCCTATGTGTGACATTACCTCATCTCTACCTTGCCCTTAACCTTTTTCTTTTCCTTCGTCTTGGCATTTTCTCGTGCCCGGGCCTTTGTTGATAAGGGCAGTTTCTGCCTGTCCCGGTGTCACACTCTTAATATATATACATATATATATATATATATATATATATATATATATATATATATATATATATATATATATATATATATATATATATATATATATATATATATATATATATATATATATATATATATATATATATATATATATATATATATATATATATATATATATATATATATATATATATATATATATATATATATATATATATATATATATATATATATATATATATATATATATATATATATATATATATATATATATATATATATATATATATATATATATATATATATATATATATATATATATATATATATATATATATATATATATATATATATATATATATATATATATATATATATATATATATATATATATATATATATATATATATATATATATATATATATATATATATATATATATATATATATATATATATATATATATATATATATATATATATATATATATATATATATATATATATATATATATATATATATATATATATATATATATATATATATATATATATATATATATATATATATATATATATATATATATATATATATATATATATATATATATATATATATATATATATATATATATATATATATATATATATATATATATATATATATATATATATATATATATATATATATATATATATATATATATATATATATATATATATATATATATATATATATATATATATATATATATATATATATATATATATATATATATATATATATATATATATATATATATATATATATATATATATATATATATATATATATATATATATATATATATATATATATATATATATATATATATATATATATATATATATATATATATATATATATATATATATATATATATATATATATATATATATATATATATATATATATATATATATATATATATATATATATATATATATATATATATATATATATATATATATATATATATATATATATATATATATATATATATATATATATATATATATATATATATATATATATATATGTGTGTATATATATATATATATATATATATATATATATATATATATATATATATATATATATATATATATATATATATATATATATATATATATATATATATATATATATATATATATATATATATATATATATATATATATATATATATATATATATATATATATATATATATATATATATATATATATATATATATATATATATATATATATATATATATATATATATATATATATATATATATATATATATATATATATATATATTTATATATTTAACTATTTTATTTTGTTCCTTTGCAGAAAGATCCTGAGGGGAAAATAGAGCCACAGAGCTTGCCATCCCAAGATTTTATTTTGTGAACCCACTGACCAATCAAACAGTTACTAATTCTGCGTGGTGGACCATTCTAAATGTCGGGCTTACAAGACAAATGTCACACTGCCCTGAGCCAGAGAGAATGCAGCCATCCTCAGAAGAGAGCAACAATTCAGAATAGGAGGTAGATATAGAGAATCCTGATAAAAACAGTTTCAGAGGGGCAGGTGCTGACAGAATCATAAAACTAACCCAGCCAAGGAGACCTCAATGACTTCATCAGAGATTTTTGTCTAACAAAGTCGGATGTCGAGCTGATGATATTTAGGTGCATAGAGTGAGATTTTATCAGATGAAATTATGCAAATCTCAAGTTAGAAGAAATTTCACAGATATTTTTTATCCTCCCTCAGTCATCAAGATGGATTTTGCTTCTGCCACATTGTATCCAGTGTGGGAGAGGCAATTGAAAATGCCTGTAACCTGAACGAGTGGTTCCTCTTCCTTTGACAGCTCATTCCGAAGTCTTAAAGTTGTGTTGCTCCATAATGATGATAAGGATCCTTCTCTCCCCTGGCTCATTCGATGCAGCTCAAAGTTTGATGCTATTGCATCAAGACCCAGCTAGAATCCCTGGAAAGGTTATCGGAGACTTTAAAATGGTGACGTAACTGATGAGTCTCCGATGAGGTTTTACCAAGTTTCCCTGTAATCTTTGCTTTTTGGACAGCAGGAACTCTACAGTGCACTACATCAGGGAGCACTGGCCATAATGGACCGAAATTTCTATGGGGAGGAACAATGTCAAATGTAAGTAAGTAGTGAATCCCCCGATGGTATTGCTACTGCAGTTATACTTAAATTGTGTCTTATGAAACGATTTCCACAGCTACTAACAAGAAGTCTACATCCTTCAAGTGTCACCGAGACTTCTTTTCTAAGAGAGAAAGGAATATATGCAGACAGTGCAAGTGAGAGAAAGAGAAAACCATTATGCCAAGCTATTCTACAGTTTGCATGGACAAACACGGCCTTATGGGCGTACTTGAGGGCGAAATAGTGATTATAGCAGGAAACAAGAGTGCTTAAGCATTTGGTGGGTAAGTTTAAAAAGAGACATCAACTTCGAAGATCTCTTTAAATTAAACTATACTTCAAAATCGCAACTAGAGACATCAGAGAAGGACCTTTAGCCAAAAGATAAACGCGAAAACGCAGTCGTTATGTCGTATCCACCATTCGTAAAAGAGACTGGAAGAAGAGGTCAAAGATCAACTTAACCTTTCCCTCAGCCTTTTCTGCTGGTGTAACAGACAGCGTGGGTGATTGATACGTATTGCTAAATGGCATTTAAAGATGATCAAAGAGGTATATGTCAAAACAGATGTCTACATTAAACAAACAAAACTCCAGGAAAACTCAGTAGGAAGGAAAGAGCTTGGGAAATATTTACTGCAGCAGTTCATTGCTTTTTGAATAACCACAAAACCAAAATTAAGCGGAACCGGTTGAGTCTTTGTTGAAGAACTATGGTAAAGTGAACTGCAGGATGACCCCCTTTTTTTTTTTCCTTGATGTGCTCCCTTGAGGGTGAGCGGACCATCCCTTTTGGCCCGCAGGTGGGGTAAGATTTTGTTGATTGGAGGTGGTATTCGCTCTTGAGGGCGAATGGGCTTTCCTATTTTGGCGCGGAGGTGGGGTGAAATCTGGTTATTGTTGGTGGTATTCACTCTTGAGGGCGATCGGACTTTCCTATTTTGGCCCGTAGGTGAGGTTGTGCAAAACTGTAGAGATAGTGGAAAACATAAGTGTTCAGATTAGGATTATTAGTTTACATCAAAGAATATTAATGAATTCCTGTTTTGGTGGTGAGAGGGAGTTATTACATGGTTCTCTTGGTGGAGGGTATTGACTGATGATATTTAGTATACTCCTCATGTAGTTGTTTGTTGCTAGTCTGATTTTGGAGCTAGCAACATGAAGGGCATTTGGATCTTCGCTGGATGTTGCGGGGGCACCAGTTTTCCGTCGAATTTCTGAAAGGGAATCACATTTGAGGATGTAGTGTAGTAGTGGATGTGGTGAGGCTACCTGGCAGAAGGTGCATTCCCTGATGATATGATCCACTATTCGCCAGGTGCACTTGTATCCAAGTCTCGGACGGTACACATTGACCGCCGTGCTTCGTCGAAGTTTCTTAGGCAGGGTGATTCGCTGAAGATCAGTGGTGGCTTTGTATCACCAGGTGTAGGGGGGGCCAATGTCTATGCACAGGTTGTGTTTAGTTATAAAGACGTTAAGGAGTGACTTGGTGGCTTTATTTTTTATTTGTTGAATCCCAGGAGGCAGAGATATTTGGATTTCTGCTCTAAGAGTGGCTTGTTTGGCGGCTTGATCGGCTTCCTCATTTCCCTTGATGCCGAAGTGGCTGGGAATCCAGGCAAGAGTGATGACTTTTCCAAGGCTGGTTGTCCTGTGGTAGTGGCTGAGGATGATGGTGATGATACGTACATTGTCTCTGAGAAGTGCTTCTTGATGGAATGTAAAGTGCCTTTAGAGTCAGAGAAAATTAGGGCATGGTCAGCTCCTTGCTGGATGAAGAAGTCGAGGGCATTGGCTATGGCAACAAGCTCAGTCTGGAGCGATGAGCAGGAGTTTGACAGTCTCCAGGATAGGACGTGGTTTCCAGTAGTGAAGGCGGCAGCTGGGGCTCCAGTTTCTTGATTTACTGAACCGTCAGTGTAGAAGACTTGAGAGTTCGGCCTGCTCCAGCTCTGAATTTTGTCCTTGTATATGTTTTTAAGAACAAGCGGATTTACCAAGCTTTTGGGGTTGTCATGGAGCTCGATCTTTATGTCGAGTGGTTGGTCATTCCATGGGGGTAGGCATCAGTATTCAGGAAGCAGAGTGTCCTGTATCTTGTCTAGGATGTTCTCCCTGACTGGCAGTGCTTGCAGGCTAGCGCAGACCTTGGCTGCCAGGTTCTAGGATGGTGGTTGGGGTGGCGATTGAGGGCTAGATGGAGATTTGTGGCAGCGAGGCATTTATGTTGGGCAATGGTGGTTTTAGCCACAAAGAGGGTCAGTCTTTGCTGAGCTCTGAGTGTGAGTGGCATGAGTCCCGATTCCATCTGGATGTTTTCTCTCTTGGTCCACATGAGGGCTCCTAGCATGGTACACATGGTGTTGTTTTGAATGACTTCTATCTTGTCCCACTGTTGGTCTTTTAGTAGCCAGAGTGTGGGACAAGCATTGTCTATGAGGCTGCGTATGGCTTGTACATAGAACCTTTGAGGACATTAAATGATACACCATCGTAGAGGCCCGACATTCGACGAAGGACCGCTTGTTGGTGGCTGCATTTGTCTCACAAGTGTTGAATTTTAGGGCCAAAGGTTAGTTTGCCATCGATGATTACACCCAGGTATTGGTGCTTGGTAACCCAGTCCACAGGCTCATTACCTATGACCAGATTAGTGTCTGGTCACCACTGGTGGAGGGGAAGGGCCTTGGTTTTGCGGGCATTGATTTTAACTCCGAGGGAGATGGAGTCTTGGTGAATCTTTGTGAGGCAGCTCTGTGTCTTGTTAGAGCTTCAGTCGCCTATTGTGACAAGGGCAAAGTTATCCTCATAACTGAGGAGTTTGGCTCCATGTGGTAGTGCGATGTCCATGAGTTTTTCCATGAGACAATTAAAGAGGAAGGGGTTAAGTATTCCACCTTGGGGGGTCCCATTTTCGTGGTTTTTGTAGGTGGAGTAGTTCCCATCTACTTTGACTCGTGCACTATGGTTTTGTAGACTCTGCTTGATCCATGAGAGAAGGTTACCTTTGATCTGCTTTGCAATGAGAGCTGAGAGTATCGTTGGCACATTGGCTAGTTCAAAGGCCTTCTCTAGGTCTAGAAAAACGATGTATCCACGGCTGTTGTTGATAAATGATAGCATGGAGGCTATGCATTCTGAGGTGCCTAAGCCAGGCTGGTAGGCAAACCTGTTTTCTGGGAAGGGTGGGCATTTCCAGCGGACTCTGTTAAGTACCATCTTTTCTGCTGTCTTTCTCAGGCAGCTTAGGAGGGAGATAGGGCGAAGGTTGTCAGAGTCCTGTGGTTTTGGGATGGGCTGAATGACTGCTCTGTTCCATGAGGCTGGTCTGATTCTTCGTGTGCATGTTGAATTGATCAGAGAGAGCAGAGCAAGCTCTCCTTGGGGCCCCATATTTTGAATCATTGTATATGTGATTCTATCAGCACCTGGGGCTGTGTTCTTAGAGCTTTTGCTTACTCTTAGTAGTTCAGTCAGAGAGAATGGGGCATCTGTTTTGTCTTCAGTGTTAATTGCCTCTTCTATTTCTTCCCATCTTGCTGTGGTGAGGTCCTGAAGAGTTGTTCTGGTGGTGATGGGGAGCTGGTTGGAGCTTGCTCTCTCCGGGAATTTGACGGAGAGTTCTTCTGCTGCCCTGCTAGGATCCCTGTGGGGGATGATTTTAGGAGGTTTACCTTTAGCAAAGGAGTTAATGCTCTCCAAATCTGGCCCACAGAGGTGTGAGCATCTAAGGTGGAACACCACTCTAGCCATTTTTTCCTCTTAATGTTGCGTGTCTCTTCATGGACATGTTCTTTGACTGCCTGGAGAGTGCGGTAGGAATCTTCAGTGCGACGTTTCCTGTGCATTTTCTGGATGACGTTGAGCCGTTGATTGAGTTCTTTAACTCTGTCACAGTAGTACCATCTGTCCCGATGAGTGGTGTGTGGTGATTTACAGAGGGGGATGGAGGAGTTTGCTGCAGCTAGCAGGGCATTGACTAGCTCGGCCTCTGCTTGGTCGATGTCTTCGGAAGGTGTGTAGGCTGAAAACCAATTGCTGAGGTGCTCCTGGAATCGGCCCCAGTCGGACTTCTTGAAATTCCATCGAGGGGGAGGAGCAGGGATTTGGACGATTTCAGCATTTGGCAGCGTAAGATGGATCCTGTAGTGGTCGCTTGTGACCAGGGGATGAACTCTACATGTGGCGTCTTGCCTTAGGGAGCTGGAGACAAAGGTGAGGTCCAGTATTCCACCTCTGTCATGAGTTGGCTCATGATTGTTGAGAAGGGAGACATCTTCTTGGTCGTCCAGCAGGCTCATGATGTGTCTGCCTACAGCACAGGGGTGCTCATACCTGAATCTTGGATGGTGCGTATTGAAGTCGCCTCCTATTACCAAGTCACGATGACTGGCTAGCCCGAAAAGGGTAGTCAGGTCTAAGCCACCATTGTGTTGTCTGTAAATGTTGCACAGATCTATGCAGCTGCCCTGAAGTTTGATGTTAACAGCAAGGACGTGGACATCTTCGCCGCAGGAGACTGGTCGGGTTATTTCCTTGGCTAACAGGTTTTTCCTGATGAAGGTGGCACTGCCTCTGTTCTCCCATGGAGACCAGTGCTGGTAGAATCCTTTGTATACTGAGATTTTTGGAGTGTTTTGCTCTGTGCACAGAGTTTCTTGAACCATGATGACATCTATGTTGTCAGCCTTGGCAATGCCTTCAAGATGTTGTAGCTTGTGTCTGAGACCCTGGGCATTCCAGTGTAGGATCCCGAGATTAGACATATTGATGATTTAAGGAGGTGGAGGTGGTAGGAGTGGTGGTTTGTTGAGGCTGGTGGTGGGATCTGGAGACGAGGACTTGGGCAACGACGGAAGGGGCTACTTTGATGACTTGATTGTAGGCATCTTGAGGAGAGGCGTCTGTTTCAAGGAGTCGGACGGCTGCCTGTATGGCTTGAATAATAAAGTTGGTGAGCTCATTTACTGTGAAGAGGGTTTGTTGTTGGGAAGAGGAGGCAGAGGAAGGTGTCTGGATAGGCTGTTGAGGTGTGGGGGTATGGGATTTAAGTCTAGAGTCCCGGGACCTGGTGTTGTGAGCGGGTGTGTGTGGTCTGAGTGTTGCATGTGACTGTATTGCGTGTTTGAGTGTTGCATGGGGCGGAGGTGTTGGTGTGAGTGTTGCATGAGGGGATGGTGGGAGTGTGTGAGTGTTGTTTGGGGGGATGGTAGGAGGATGACCCAGAAAGTTCATACCCTTGACGCTCACCTTGATAAATTCGAGAACATGGGAGCATGCTCAGACGGGTAAACCAAGTACTTCCATCAAAGTAGGATGCGAGACACTATGAGTAGCTGGTGGCTGATACGTGAAAATGAGTTGCACTCCAGTAGCAATTCTCGATAAATTATTAATTTTTTTTCATCTCTATATAACTAGTATATACGCCTGTACATCTTGAATCACACATTGTTTTATTCTGAGGTTAGCTGTAAGATTCTGTGCAATATTCCCAGTTTTTACTCAAAGAAAAGGTTAGATTCTAAGTTTCATTATCCAGGTCACAAATGCAAAATTTGAACAGAAAAAAATACCATTTTTTTGTAATATTACAATGTGTGAGCATGTGAGAAATCGTACCTATTATCCAGGATGAAATTTTCTATTACATAGTATAATATTTGGTCGAACATTAGTTGGGTTTACAAAATAGAAAAAAAAAGAAAATAATGAGACTAGGTGATAATTGTCATAACTGCTTTAGGGGCATATAAGACAGTTGAATTCATAGAATAGAGGATAAAGAGAGACAGTGACAAAATTTCTGTTACCTGGATTAGATTTTTGACTAACAGCTCTAATAGATTTTCGAGACAGCGATTTGTCTTCTCAAAATTCTACAGAAATTTTATTCCAGATTATTATTTTTGCTATTGAGAAAGTATTCCATGTATTCCCGTTATTCCGTTCCGTATTTTCAATCAGGAGCTAAATATAATCTGTAGAGTTACTTTTCCAAATATCATTTATTTTCATAGGCATTGCATACTATTGTGTCTTATATTCTTATGTTTTACCTCAGTTAATGTTTTAAGATAAGAAATGGATCCAAATATCACTTATTCCATTTATAATGCGAGAGAGAGAGAGAGAGAGAGAGAGAGAGAGAGAGAGAGAGAGAGAGAGAGAGAGAGAGAGAGAGAGAGAGAGAGAGAGAGAGAGAGAGAGAGAGAGAGAGAGAGAGAGAGAGAGAGGTTATGCCAATCCCTTCTCTGCCTCTTTTTAAGTAATTAAAATCATCAGATTCAAAAATCTATTCCTTGAAATCTTTTATGTTAGATTTTCTTTCTGCCCAAAAAGTTTACCCTTGTATTCCTATCCTCTGTTTTGTAATCTTTATCAATCTCAAGTTAATTAAGTTTACAAAACATTGGAGCTGGAGGACAATGAAATACTCTCATTGTAGAATAGATGATGTTTGAACAAATAGCTTTAGGAAAAAAGAGAAAACAAAACAAAAGCTATGAAATACAAAGGAATATATTCAGGGTCGTGAAAATGATAATTGGAAATAAAAGAATTACAGGAATTACTAGGAAAATGGCAAGAGAGACGAGAAATGCGGTTTAATGATTGACATTTGAAATAATAGTGCTTAATCATTGATATTTGATATAAGAGCTCAAACGTGTGTTGGAATATAGAAAAGAACTTGCAGACTATAACTCTTAACCTATTTCTTACTTCTAATCCTTCAAACTACTCATATTCTTTGCTTTTCATTTTTGGTAAATTTGACCACGCTGTGATCTCAATTTCTTCCATCAATCCCTCCTACTTAGTGCCGCCTTTGGTGCTTTGAGCTTAACCAACTTGAAGATTTGCTTAACTTTCCCTTTGACTTCCCTTGGGATGACTACTGCTTTGGGTCACACAACCCTGAACAGGTAGTCCTAGAAGTTGTAGAGATCATAACCTCGGGAATGGAGGTGACCATCCCCTCCTCTATGAAATCTTTTTCTCCCCCTAATCCTTTGTTTGACCGTGCCTGCTCCATGACTATTCAGACCAGGAATCAGGCACACCGATCGTACTAAGTCTCTCATCTTAATTTAATTTGCTCTGCTTTTATTACAGCTGGAAATCGCTGTACTGCTCAGATTCGAAGGTTTAAAGCTTCCTTATAAGAAAGAAAGTTGATGATCTTAACTCCTCCCCACTGACAAATGTTTCTGGTCCTTAACCATAACCTCTCCAAAAACTTCAGTAACTCAAGCTTTTCCTCTCTCAAATAGTTCGGATGGTTCTATAGTTTGCTCTCACTCCGACAAAGCCACTCGTTTTGGCTCTTATTCTTTTGCCAACTCTTCTGTAAATAATTTCAGCGTACTTGTCCCTCATTCTTTACCCCTATCTAATCCTATGCCCTCCCCCTATCCTTTCTTCACGCATACTTCATAAGGCATCTGGTCCCAATGGTATCCCTGCAAGGTAACTTGAGGAGTTTGCAGGTGAGCTGGCTCCCGTGCTTTGCAGTCTTTTTTTGCCACATTCTCTCAACCAGTATCTAGCCCTCATCTTGGAAGCATGCGCTAGTGCAACCTGTCCCTAAGAAGGGTGGCCGCTCTAATCCTTCAAAATACCGACCTCTTGCCCTAACCTCTTCTATAGCTAAAGTTTTCGAACTTTGCTCAATTCTCACTTCTTGACACGTCTTGAATCTAACTTGCTTATCTTTGATCACCAGTACGGCATCCACAAGGCAAGATCCACTAGTGACCTCCTGTCCTATCTTACTCATGTATGGTCATCTTCTCTGAGGAACTATAGGGAATCCTTTGTCGTCGCCCTTGATACCTCTTAGGCTTTTAACAGAGTCTGGCACAATGCTCTGTGGCCAGACTCCTTGAACATGGCTTTGATATCCAGCTCTCTTCATGACCATTTTATATCTGTGGTTGTTACTGGTGCAACATCTAACCCATTCCCTGTTACTAGTAGTGTTCCACAAGGCTCAGTTCTTTCACCTACTCTGATCCTGCTCTTCATCAACGATCTTCTTCAGTCCCAATCCTCCTCTTCCTCACGCCTTTGCCGATGATTCTACCCTTCATTTTTTTCTGCCTTTTCTTCTCAACTTTCATCTGCTACTCGTAATCAGTCTCATATCACATTTTTTTCCACGCTCAGCCCTGATTTGCAGAGGGTATCTGAGTGGGGCACCCAAATTTAGTTAAGTTTATTGCCTCCAAGACATTTTCTGGCTATCTTTTTATCTTCTTCTCCTCTTCATAGCCCTATTGTCTTCAAACTATCGAAATTTACCCTCTTAAATCTATTACATATTAGGAGTCCAGATAGCCTCTAACTTGTCTTGAAGGAATCACATAATCCAAATTTCTAAAACTGCATCCAAAAAATTGGGAGTTTAGTTTCGTTTTCGTTACTACTTACATTTACGTATAATCTATGAAGGTCTTATCCCTCCTTGCCTAGAATACTGCCCGCACATATTGTCAGTTTCTTTTTAAAATTATCCTCTTGATAGGGTTAAATCTAAGGCAGTCAGAAACATTAATGATCCATCTCTTACTTCTAATCTAGATTATCTTTCTCTTCGCAGTAAGCTATCATCCCGTTTTATATTCTATCGCTACTACTTCCATCGCTGCTCTGATGAGTTAGCTAGTTGCAGACCTCCCCCACTGCCAAGGCCGAGTAACACTCGCCAAGTGGCTACGTCTCACAGGTACTATGTGGAGCACTGTTGCTTTTGGATTGGTCGATTCAGAGACTGCTTATACCCATCTACCTTCTGACTCTCGAACTCTGTTCCTCCTTATGTTTCTCCTAATTCTTATAACCTATCTTTCTTCAAAAAAAAACGGATCTATCGTCCTCTCAGGGCCTAATCATGCCATATTCATAGGTGCTCAGTACTTAGGTTATTCTTTCAGCTTATCCTTTTCCTATTGTGTATCATTACCTTATCTCTGCCCTGTCCTTAATCTTTTCCTTTTCCTTTGTCTTAATGTTTTCTTCGTGCCCGGGCCTTTATGGATTAGGGCAATTTTCTTGCCTGTCCCGGTGGCACTCATAATATATATATATATATATATATATATATATATATATATATATATATATATATATATATATATATATATATATATATATATATATATATATACATACATACATATACCTTGGCTGTTTCCCCCTTTAATTGGGGGGTAGCAGACATCAAGAAAGGAAAACAAATAGGGGGATTACTTTGCTCTAATGGCAATGACGAGGGAGCTAGCGACCGTTCAGATGGCACTGCTGGAGTGCCACAGCCCATCCTCCCGGCTCTTCCACAACCTGTGTCGCTTCACAACTGCCAGCTCCTCCTACTGCCCCTACCACAGGGCTATCTCTGTAAGATGCAGCCCCGTGGTAACAGCAGATGCCCATCAGAGCCGCGTCACAATTGCTCGCCACTCATTCCTATTCCTAGCACGCTCGCTTGCTTCCCTCACATCCATCCTCCTATCATTCAGGGCTCTCCTTACTCCATCCATCCATCCAAACCTAGGCCTCCCTCTAGCATTTCTCCCATCAACTCTCGCATTCATCACCTTTTTCAGCAGCCTTTCATCATCCATCCTTTCCACATGGCCAAACCATCTCAGAACATTCATATCTACTCTGGCTGCAATTTCTCTCCTCACACCTGTTCATGCTCTCACCACTTCATTCCTAATCCTATCCAATCGAGATACACCAATCATACTCCTCAGGCATTTCATCTCAAACACATTTAGTTTCCGTCTCTCACTTACTTTCATACCCCATAACTCTGATCCATACATCACAGTTGGCACAACCACTTTCTCATACAAAACTATCTTAACATTCATTTCCAACCCTCTATTCTTCATCACTCCTTTCAATGCACCCAACACTTTACATCCTTCATTCACTCTGTGACACACATCTGCTTCCACTCCACCATTTGCAGCTATAACCGAGCCTAAATACTTAAACTGATTAACCTCCTCAAGTGTCTCTCCATTCAACATAACATTCAATCCAGCGCCATCCTCATTTCTTGTACACCTCATAACCTTACTCTTTCCCACATTCACTAGCAGCTTCCTTCTCTCACACACCATTCCAAATTCTGACACTAACTGACACAGCTTTTCCTCTGAATCTGCCACTACCACAGTATCATCTGCAAACAGCAACTGATTCAGCTCCCACTCGTTATCATCCCCATCTACCATTCTCAAACCTCGACCACGCACTCGCTCATTCACCTCTCTTACAACTCCATCAATATACAAATTGAACAGCCATGGTGACATCACACATCCCTGTCTCAGTCCCACACTCACTGGAAACCACTCACTCACTTCATTCCCTACCCTAACACAAGCTCTACTACCCTCATACAAACTCTTCACTGCATGCAACAATTTACCATTGATTCCATATAATCTCAAAACATTCCACATAGCCTCTCTATCAACTCTATCATATGCTTTCTCCAGATCCAAAAATGCAAAATACACATCCTTACCCTTTGCTAAATATTTCTCACATAACTGCCTAACTATAAAAATCTGATCTATACAACCTCTACCTCTCCTAAAACCACTCTGCACTTCCGCGATCACATATTCTGTCTTATCCCTTATCCTATTAACCAGTATCCTACCATACACTTTTCCTACCACACTTAGCAAACTTATACCCCTAAAATTACTGCATTCATACATATCTCCCTTACCTTTGTATAGGGGCACTATACAGGCAATCATCTAATCCACTGGCACCAATGACAACATAAAGCATATATTAAACACTCTCACTAACCATTCCAATGCAGTCACACCCCCTTCTTTCAACATCTCCGCTCTGACACCATCCATTCCAGGTGCTTTACCTGCTTTCGCTTCATACAGTGCCCTTTTCACCTCCTCTCTTGTAATCTCTCTCTCATTTTCATCTCCCATTACTGGCCCTTGAACCCCTCCCACTGCCACTATAGCTGCCTCTCTATCTTCCTCAACATTCAGCAAGCACTCAAAATATTCTGCCCATCTTTTCCTTGCATCGTTCCCTCTTAACATCTGTCCATTCACATCTTTCACTGTCTCTTCCATCCTCAATCCACCCTTCCTTGCTCTCTTCACTTCTTTCCAAAACTTTTTATTCTCCTCATATGACCTACTAAAATCCTGTCCCCACCTAACATTTGCCAACCTCTTCTCTTCCTCTACCTTCCGCTTGGTTTCCACATTTTTCTCCCTATATCTTTCATACTTCTCCCTACTTTTACACTGCAGCCATTCCTCAAATGCCCTCTTTTTCTCTTCCACCTTCATTTTCACCCCTTCATTCCACCACTTGCTGCCCCTCCTCATGCCACCTCCAACAAACCTCTTTCCACACACATCACTTGCATGTCCCACAAAACATTCTTTCATCAACCCCCATTCCTCCCCTACCTCCCCAACTTCTCTTTCTTTCACCCTGTCATATGCCACTCTCAACCTGTCCTGATATTCCTGTCTCTTCTCTGGCTTTTTCAACTCTTCCACCTTCACTATTTCCCTTCTACATCCCCCCACACTATTTCCCCACTCTTTTGCTACTACCACTTTTGCTTCAACCAAAAAATGATTAGACATCCCAGCAGCCACACCCCTGAATGCATGTACATCTTTCACTCTACCAATCATGCCCTTTGCTACCAACACATAATCCATCAATGCTCTTTCTTTCACTCTTCCATTTGCCACTCTCATCCATGTATACTTATTTATTAACTTCTTCTTAAATAAACTATTACTTATCACCAACTCTTGCTCCACACACATATCTAACAGTCTCTCGCCACTCTCATTCCCACCTGGTACCCCATACTTTCCTACAACACCTTCTATCTCTCCATCACCCACTCTGGCATTCAAGTCACCCAACACAACTACATAGTTCCTTCTACTCAGACCATCCACACATCTAGTTAACTCATTCCAGAATTCATGCCGCTCTTCCTCACTTCTCTCACATCCTGGCCCATACGCACTAACAAAAGCCCAACATTCCCTTTCTATCCTAGCCCTCACCCACATCAGCCTAGATGACACTTCTTTCCATTCCACTACCTGATTTACCATCCATTCACTCAGCAATAATGCCACACCTTCTCTCGCTCTCCCCCTTTCAACCCCAGACACCGTACCCGTCACATCACCAAATGCCACTTCTCCTTTTCCTTTCATCTTCGTCTCACACAATGCCAATACATCCAACCTCCTCTTACCAAACATATATCCAATCTCACATCTTTTGCTCTCTATCGTACTACAACCACGCACATTTAGACACCCCAAAATTAGAGTTTGGGGAGAAGTTATTCTCCCCTCTACTCCCCCTTCTTTGACGTCTCGCAGGAGGTTGATACAAGGGGGGGATTCCTAGTCCCCCCGCCCCGTCCACTTTTAGTCGCCTTTTATGACACGCAGGGAATACGGTGATATTGGAAGGAAAAGCCCATTAAATAAAACAACGAAAATATATATAAATAAAGTACTTATTAATATCGTGACCTAAGCTGGTCACCTTCTCAAAGTACAATCCAAAAAATTGGGAGTTTTGTTTCGTTTCCGTTATTACTTACAGTTACGTATAATTTATGAAGGTCTTATCCCTCCTTGCCTAGAATACTGCCCGCACATATTGGCAGTTTCTTTTATATATATATATATATATATATATATATATATATATATATATATATATATATATATATATATATATATATATATATATATATATATATATATATATATATATATATATATATATATATATATATATATATACATATATATATATATATATATATATATATATATATATATATATATATATATATATATATATATATATATATATATATATATATATATATATATATATATATATATATATATATATATATATATATATATATATATATATATATATATATATATATATATATATATATATATATATATATATATATATATATATATATATATATATATATATATATATATATATATATATATATATATATATATATATATATATATATATATATATATATATATATATATATATATATATATATATGTATATATTTATTTATATATATATATATATATATATATATATATATATATATATATATATATATATATATATATATATATATATATATATATATATATATATATATGTATATATATATATATATATATATATATATATATATATATATATATATATATATATATATATATATATATATATATATATATATATATATATATATATATATATATATATATATATATATATATATATATATATATATATATATATATATATATATATATATATATATATATATATATATATATATATATATATATATATATATATATATATATATAAATATATATATATATATATATATATATATATATATATATATATATATATATATATATATATATATATATATATATATATATATATATATATATATATATATATATATATATATATATATATATATATATATATATATATATATATATATATATATATATATATATATATATATATATATATATATATATATATATATATATATATATATATATATATATATATATATATATATATATATATATATATATATATATATATATATATATATATATATATATATATATATATATATATATATATATATATATATATATATATATATATATATATATATATATATATATATATATATATATATATATATATATATATATATATATATATATATATATATATATATATATATATATATATATATATATATATATATATATATATATATATATATATATATATATATATATATATATATATATATATATATATATATATATATGTGTGTGTGTGTGTGTGTGTGTGTGTGTGTGATTACCTAATTGTGATTACCTAATTGTGTTTACGGGAAAGAGCCCAAAGCTCGTATCTTCCCGTCTCCTGATCGGTTCCATTTTTAGACTTAGTGATACTTATCGTACCTGTCCTTTAAACTATGGATTGAGATAGCATTAACTACCTCCTCGCTTAGCCAATTCCAATTATCAACTACTCTTACACTGAAAAAGTATTTCCTTACATCCTGCAAACAAGTTTTCTTACGAAGCTTCAAACTATGACCTCTAGTTCTAGAGCCAGCCATATCGAAATATCGATCCTATCCACTCTATCATAACCATGAAGGAATTTAAAGACTGTCACCATATCCCCCCTTACTCTTCTAGCTTCGAGTGATGGCAAGTCTAATTCCCTCAGCCTCTCATCATAACCGAGATTGCATATTTCTGGCACCAGTTTCGTGGCATGTCTTTGAACTTTTTCAAGCTTAGCTATGTGCTTTTTCAAGTGCGGATTCCAAAAGGGGGCTGCATATTCGAGTTTTGGCCTCACATAGGTTACATAAATATTTCTGAACATTTCCTTGTCCATGTGCCTGAAGGCTACCCTTACATTTGATAAGAATGCATATGCTGCCCTTACTACGCCATTTATATGTATTTCTGGAGACAAATCTGCCAGTATGTTTACTCCTAGATCTCTCTCATTTTCTGTCTCTTGAAGTTGCACTCCAGCCACCGAGTAGTCAAGCTTGGGCCTTCTTGCACTTGTGTGTGTGTGTGTCTTTTACTATTACATTTGTTTTCACTAATCTATATATTGGAAAAGAAAAACATTCTGTGGTGCTCAAACAATCTAAGCATACAAATCCACACATTTTAAACCTTGAGGGTACAATCACGCATGCACTTCCTGACACTTTAATATAAACCAGAAAATGTCACCAACGTGAGCACAATAACACACTTGATTACTCAAAAAGTCAACATATCCACATGAGGTTAACTAGATGAAGAAACACACTCAACTGCCCAAAGAAATAGAAAAGAAGAAAATACAAAAACGGACTCGTAGCACTGCTCTAGAGCCATATCTAGAAGAAAACTGCAATATGTAAATATAAATGGAGTGTTAGAAGGAAATAAGAAAATGCACTTTAGGGTTCATTATGATAATGTTCCTTAGGGAGCAGAATGAAAAGCTTAATTTACCTTAATTAAAATGTTAAAATCCACCGTGGCGGCAAATGAAGCAACATCTTTCTTGAAGTGGGCTTACTTTGCTTCTTCGGCTATGGCGAAAAACTACTTTCTGTCGCATATGTTTTTTTGTTATTTTTTTATTGTAAATTTCTCTGTCTCCTTACTATCAGGACTTTTTTCTCATTCCCCCCATACCGAGACGGGGTAAAAGCATTTTATTTCTGTAGTTATATTTTTGTTGCTTATTATTGCATATAATTCGGTGTCTGTGGTAGCAGTTGGGATATCACATCACCTATATTTTATGTTGAGGAAGAAAATTATGTTTTTATATCATACTATTGTAGTTTGCTGCACACACATCCAGCAATTGCGCTTATTAATTGCTTATCTTTTTTTTACTCTAGCATCATAGAGTATGTCTGTGTTTTTATCATGATTTTAGACTGTAGAATTCTTTGACACTGATACAAGAGACCCTTTTTTTCTCCTTTTTTTCGTTCGTTTTTTCATATATTTTTATTAATAATTCCTCTTTGTTTTTATCTCTTCCTTCCACTGTGATTTATTACGACCTTTTTATTTAATCTTATTTGTTTCTTTTACACTATAATAGTGAGAGATAAAGTTCGAATGTATGACCTCAAAATCTTTAGCTCTTTTCATCCTCTTACATTTCTCTTGATGTTTGTCTTTCAGCTAATTCATTTTTCTTCCAACATATTAGTTTCGTGTTTATTACTATTATTCTTTCTGTTGTACCGCATACATACAACATCCATCTTTACATATGGTTTATCTTATTAATTGTCGTATTAGCTTCTTTTAGTGCATTAATTTTTCTCCTCATAAACCAAATATATATTTTACATTATTTCACTATATATATATATATATATATATATATATATATATATATATATATATATATATATATATATATATATATATATATATATATATATATATATATGAGACTATTTCACGAGCAACGTGTGAACATTGTAAATGTGGATGGTTATAGCTATGTAAGGAAATTTAAAGAAATTTTAATATCCTTAGTACTTTTAAGTGTATTACTTATCTTCAGAGTAATCTTACTTGTACAAACAAATGAAGCGGTATTTATACATACAGAAAGCAGGAGAAAATAGGAAATTAGCAATGCATCTAATTAAATCATGTACTTGACCATACTAACACATGTTTTCGACGTGGTCAAGGCGTGATACCAGGTAAATTAGATACGGTCAGCG
>JAXCGZ010010591.1:0-25305 GCA_037179515.1 Halocaridina rubra | reverse complement strand
CTCTCTCTCTCTCTCTCTCTCATGCACCGTCTACAGGATAAACTCTCCCCCAGTCTTTATGGTTTCCTCCCACAACGGAGCACACATCACTGCCTCGCTGAACTCTACACCCGTCTTTCTCCCACCAGTGTGGTCGCCTTCCTGGACCTCAAATCTGCCTTCGATATAGCCAACAAGGAAATTATTCTTGACCAGCTGGTGGACTTTGGAGTTCGGGGGAACATACTGAAATGGATACGGGGATATCTCTGCAACAGAACATCAAGTGTCCTTTTTAATGGGTCGTATAGCTCCTATGAACGGTTTGAACTGGGTACTCCTCAGGGGAGTGTGCTAAGTCCTTTTCTATTCAATATCCTTATGCATCGTCTACTCTCCCTCCTTCCTGTCATCCCCGGTACTACAGTTACCTGCTATGCGGACGACATATGCATGCACACGACCTCAACTCACGACCTTCAGCACATGCTCCATGATTTTTACGTGTCTGCTACCTCCTGTGGCCTTATTATCTCCCCAGAAAAAAGCAGGATTTTTACTTCACGCAACTGCAGAGCACTGCCCGCATTCGCCATGGGTTGTAATGTCATCCCTCACTGCACACAGTACACGTATTTAGGTGCACCAGTCCGGATCACCCCAGCTATACCCGCACGTCAACGAATTCAGCCCTTTGTGAAGAGCCTTCTTGACCGTCTGGAGCCCCGCTTTGCACCTGTCAAGTGGCTTGCCAACAATGCTGCAGGAGTCTCCATCCCAGTGACGAGGACCCTCTACATCCTACTACTTCGGTTAGTGGTTGACTATCTGTCTCCTGCCTTGTGTCAACTTCCTAGACCAGCTCTCGAGCCACTTGAAAAGTTCCAGAATCGAGTCATGAGATTTATCTTGGGATGTTCTCTCTCTACCCGTATTGTGAGTATGCAGTTGGAGCTCAACTTGCCCCCTTTTGTGGAGAGGATTTATGCCAATGTGTCCTATTTTACTGTTAAGTGTCTTCACTACCCTTTTCTTGCTCTGTACTTCTCTGCTGTCATGAGGATGTCCCTGGATCCAAACGCACCCAGGCTCCCACTTCGAGCAGGAGGTCATAACCTTATCAGGGTGGTGAGTGACATTCTCCGTGGCCTTGACATCGACCTGCCAGTGGAGGTGGCTGTCCCAGATTTACCACCCTGGCATGTCCCCCTACCCGCTGTCACATATACACCGACCTCGAAGGATGTCTATCCCCCCTTGCAGAGACAGTTAGCTCTGGAGACTATCGCTGATGTGTCCACGTCTGTCCCTGCAGCACACCACGTCTATGTTGATGGTTCTGTGCAAGCAGATGGGAGGGCGGCATGTGCTGTGTTTTCCCCCACCATGGAGCCGCCTGTGCCGGCTGATTCATGGATTGGCCGTAGACTACCCACCTCGTCGAGCTCCACCTACTGTGAACTGAATGCCATCTTGGATGCCGTGACTCTCCTTGTTCGACGACGAGTGAATGGGGTAATAATTTGTGACTCCCAATCGGCCCTACAAGACCTATCTGTGGCCGTGCTGTGGGAGATATACTATGTCGCCTCGCGGCCGCTCGGGATGCTTCTCTTGTTGTGTCGTTTGTATGGACTCCATCCCACATTGGGCTGACTGGCAACGACACAGCGGATCGTCTTGCCAAGGCGGCCTGTATGCTGGATGGGCATGCTGTGGACGCTGAGCCCTCCCTCCGATGCCTACGTAACATCATCTACTCAGCTGGGTTTGCCATGACGGACCAGCGCAGGGACACGGAGAGGGCCAACAGTGTGTCCATACAGCACCATGATCACTTTCTTCACAGTCGCTACAAGCATCGCAGATGCGGGTTAATGGTGCGGAAAAACAATGTAGTTATTGCTCGGCTCAGAATGGAGTATCGGCCTTTATGGCAGGTCTCCCAGACTCTAGATATGCCACAGTACACCTCCTGTAAATTATGCGACTGTCCTAATGCTAACACTCTTGACCACTATTGTCTTCAGTGCCCCACAGTGAGAGATGTTTTACCACGAGGTCAGAACTTAATACAGATCTGCTCATTTTTACTTAATGATGACAACCTTGATGTTATTCTTGCTCGTTATCCTCACTTTGGTGGCCATTAATTATATTGAATTATACATATATTTTCTGTATGTTGCTGTATAATTCTGTTTGTGCATTCTGCGTTTCTCTGAGCTTTACTTTTGCATATAATGTACTCTGTGCTGCCATACTGTGAGTTGTGTGTTAGTATGCAGCAATGTTTAATCAATGTGTACACCTCCCTGTAAACTATGTTCAATTCTTGGTTTTGTATCCACTTGAAGCATTATTTGTATGAACTCATGTAATGTCTGATGCCTTGGCGCAATAAATTAATAAAATAAAAATAATCTCTCTCTCTCTCTCTCACACACACACACACACACACACACACACACACACACACACACACACACACACACACACACACACACACACACACACACACACACACACACACACACACACACACACACACACACACACACACACACACACACACACACACACACACACACACACACACACACACACACACACACACACACACACACACACACACACACACACACACACACACACACACACACACACACACACACACACACACACACACACACACACACACACACACACACACACACACACACACACACACACACACACACACACACACACACACACACACACACACACACACACACACACACACACACACACACACACACACACACACACACACACACACACACACACACACACACACACACACACACACACACACACACACACACACACACACACACACACACACACACACACACACACACACACACACACACACACACACACACACACACACACACACACACACACACACACACACACACACACACACACACACACACACACACACACACACACACACACACACACACACACACACACACACACACACACACACACACACACACACACACACACACACACACACACACACACACACACACACACACACACACACACACACACACACACACACACACACACACACACACACACACACACACACACACACACACACACACACACACACACACACACACACACACACACACACACACACACACACACAAATGCTGATGGATTAGCTGGTAAGGCAGTAGAATTAAAAGATAGGATTCACAACAGTAAGGCAGATATAGTAGCAATTACAGAGACTAAGTTGAGTGAGGACATAAACAGTGTCACAGTTTTTCCTCAGGGCTTCAGAATACTAAGGCTTGAAAGATCTGAGAGGACTGGTGGAGGGATAGCACTGCTCATAAGTGAGAGGATTCAAGTTGAAGAAATAAACTTGGCTATAGAAAGTGAGTTCGGGGAATTTCTTGTTGCTCGCATAAATACTGGGTCAGAGAGCATTATAATAACTGTTGTATACAACCCACCAAGGAACCAAAATAGGCTTGAAATTTATGAGGAAAGTCATATAGGTACTATTGAAGTCATAAACTCAGTTGTTAACATGGCACGGGAAAAAAAATGTAGGATTTTGATTATGGGAGACTTTAATCATAAAGAGATAGATTGGATAAATCTTGACCCACACAGTGGTGAGGACTCATTCGGGGCAAGATTCCTAGATTGCGTACAAGGGAATTTCCTACACCAACATGTAATGGAACCAACAAGGGCCATCGGTGGGGATGAGCCATCACTACTTGATCTAGTGTTCACAGATAATGTGTTGGATATTGAAAATATTGAGTATGAACCACCAATTGGAAAGAGTGACCACTGTGTGTTGTTGATGGAGTATATCATTGAAGATATTCTTCCTGAGAGTAGAGGCACTGAGGACATGAGGAGGAACTATCCAAAAGGAGATTACATCAAAATGAATGAGCTTTTTGCAGTTATTGACTGGAGAACCTTATTTTACAACAAATCTGTACAAGAAATGTATGACATCTTTTGTGAGAAATATGGGAAGATAGTAGATTGCTGCATACCTGTCACCAAAGTAGGTGTAATTCATGCCAGAGAGAAATGGTTCGATAATGGGTGTAAAAGAGCTAAGGAGTGGAGAGACAAATGCTGGAAAAGGTATAGGAGGAGAAAAAACATAAATGCCTGGCAAACCTACAAATGAGCAAGAAATGACTACCTAAGTAAAAGGAGAGAGGCAGAGAGAGATTATGAGAGGGACATCACCAGGAAGGCTAAAGAAAATCCCAAGCTTTTCCACAGCTTTATCAGAGGAAAACTGAAGGTAAAAGAACAGGTTTTAAGGCTAAAGAGAGCGGATGGAAGCATCACTGAGACGGATGAAGAGATCTGCAAAGAATTGAACAAGGAGTTTCAGTCAGTATTTACAGTAGAAAATACCTCGCCCCCTCAGATTGCAGTGATAGAAGCTCAAGGGCCGGTATTAGAGAACATCAACCTTACAGCCACAGAGGTATGCAAAGCGCTGATGGATTTAGATATTCATAAAGCTACAGGTCCTGATGACATATCCCCTCATGTGCTTAAAAAATGCGCAAACACAATATCAGTGGCACTAAGTATCATATTTAAGGAGTCACTGGGGTCGGGGGAGATTCCAAGATGCTGGAAACAAGCAAATGTGATACCTATCTTCAAAAAGGGAAGGAGGGATACGGCTCTGAACTATAGACCAGTTTCCTTGACCAGCATAGTTTGCAAAGTTATGGAGAAACTACTAAGGAAACATATCTCTCTTCACTTGGAATCCTTCAACTTTTTGTCAGTGAGGCAACATGGCTTCAGAGAAGGTAGATCAACAGTAACAAACTTATTAGAATTTTATGATGAGGTAAGCCAAATCTTACAGGAAAGAGAGGGCTGGGCAGATTGCATATTCCTAGATTTCCAGAAAGCGTTTGACACTGTTCCTCATGGGAGACTTATTAGGAAGCTGCACTCAATGGCTAGAATAGGTGGAAATGTTTTGGAATGGATAAAAACTTACTTAGAAGGAAGGGAACAGAGGGTTAGAGTAAGACACTCAGTATCTGAATGGAGAAGAGTTAGTAGTGGAGTTCCACAGGGTTCAGTTTTAGGGCCACTTTTGTTCCTTGTATATGTAAATGACCTACCCAGAGTCTGTAAATTCATTCATGAATATGTTTGCAGATGATGAAAAGATTGTGAAGAAAGTAAAAAACGAGAACAATGGTAGAGAACTTCAGGAGGATCTAAATAATCTGCATGAGTGGTCAGAAAATTGGCTAATGAAATTCAATACTTCAAAATGTAAGGTAATGAGAATGGGTACAAGTGCAAGAAGGCCCAAGCTTGACTACTCGGTGGCTGGAGTACAACTTCAAGAGACAGAAAATGAGAGAGACCTAGGAGTAAACATACTGGCAGATATGTCTCCAGAAATACATATAAATGGCATAGTAAGGGCAGCATATGCATTCTTATCAAATGTAAGGGTAGCCTTCAGGCACATGGACAAGGAAATGTTCAGAAATATTTATGTAACCTATGTGAGGCCAAAACTCTAATATGCAGCCCCCTTTTGGAATCCGCACTTGAAAAAGCGCATACCTAAGCTTGAAAAAGTTCAAAGACATGCCACGAAACTGGTGCCAGAAATACGCAATCTCAGTTATGATGAGAGGCTGAGGGAATTAGACTTACCATCACTCGAAGCTAGAAGATTAAGGGGGGATATGGTGACAGTCTTTAAATTCCTTCATGGTTATGATAGAGTGGATAGGGATCGATATTTCGATATGGCTGGCTCTAGAACTAGAGGTCATAGTTTGAAGCTTCGTAAGAAAACTTCTTTGCAGGATGTAAGGAAATACTTTTTCAGTGTAAGAGTAGTTGATAATTGGAATTCGCTAAGCGAGGAGGTAGTTAATGCTATCTCAATCCATAGTTTTAAGGACAGGTATGATAAGTATCACTAAGTCTAAAATGGAACCGATCAGGAGACGGGAAGATACGAGCTTTGGGCTCTTTCCCATAAACACAATTAGGTATTCACACACACACACACACACACACACACACACACACACACTAACCCTCTGTTCCCTTCCTTCTAAGTAAGTTTTTATCAGTTCCAAAACATTTCCACCTATCAATGGCTAGAATAGGTGGAAATGTTTTGGAATGGATAAAAACTTACTTAGAAGGAAGGGAACAGAGGGTTAGAGTAAGACACTCAGTGTCTGAATGGAGAAGAGTTAGTAGTGGAGTTCCACAGGGTTCAGTTTTAGGGCCACTGTTGTTCCTTGTATATGTAAATGACCTACCAGAGTCTGTAAATTCATTCATGAATATGTTTGCAGATTATGCAAAGATTGTGAAGAAAGTAAAAAACAAGAACAATGGTAGAGAACTTCAGGAAGATCTAAATAGTCTGCATGAGTGGTCAGAAAAGTGGCTAATGAAATTCAGTACTTCAAAATGTAAGATAATGAGAATGGGTACAAGTGCAAGAAGGCCCAAGCTTGACTACTCGGTGGCTGGAGTACAACTTCAAGAGACAGAAAATGAGAGAGATCTAGGAGTAAACATACTGGCAGATTTGTCTCCAGAAATACATATAAATGGCATAGTAAGGGCAGCATATGCATTCTTATCAAATGTAAGGGTAGCCTTCAGGCACATGGACAAGGAAATGTTCAGAAATATTTATGTAACCTATGTGAGGCCAAAACTCTAATATGCAGCCCCCTTTTGGAATCCGCACTTGAAAAAGCACATAGCTAAGCTTGAAAAAGTTCAAAGACATGCCACGAAACTGGTGCCAGAAATACGCAATCTCAGTTATGATGAGAGGCTGAGGGAATTAGACTTACCATCACCCGAAGCTAGAAGAGTGAGGGGGGGATATGGTGACAGTCTTTAAATTCCTTCATGTTTATGATAGAGTGGATAGAGATCGATATTTTGATATGGCTGGCTCTAGGACTAGAGGTCATAGTTTGAAGCTTCGTAAGAAAACTTCTTTGCAGGATGTAAGGAAATACTTTTTCAGTGTAAGAGTAATTGATAATTGGAATTCGCTAAGCGAGGAGGTAGTTAATGCTATCTCAATCCATAGTTTTACGGACAGGTATGATAAGTATCACTAAGTATACAGTAAAATGGAAGCGATCAGGAGACGGGAAGATACGAGCTTTGGGCTCTTTCCCGTAAACACAATTAGGTAATCACACAGAACACAGGAAGAGATGGGAAAGATCAAAAACTTGTTGCAAGAGGCAAGAAGATTAAATGAGGAAAGAAATGAAGAAGAGAAGAAAAATTTTCATTTCAGAGTTCTTTCAGACAAAGGGGAGATAAAGAATATAATGATAGAAGATCAGGGGATGGGATCTCATTAAGACTGTTCTACACAAATGCTGATGGATTAGCTGGTAAGGCAGTAGAATTAAAAGATAGGATTTACAACAGTAAGGCAGATATAGTAGCAATTACAGAGACTAAATTGAGTGAGGACATAAACAGTGTCACAGTTGTTCCTAAGGGCTTCAGAATATTGAGGGTTGAAAGATCTGAGAGGACTGGTGGAGGGATAGCACTGCTCATAAGTGAAAGGATTCAAGTTTAAGAAATAAACTTGGCTATAGAAAGTGAGTTCAAGGAATTTCTTGTTGCTCGCATAAATACTGAGTCAGAGAGCATTATAATAACTGTTATATGTAACCCACCAAGGAACCAGAATAGGCTAGAAGTTTATGAGGAAAGTCATATAGGTACTATTGAAGTCATAAACTCAGTTGTTAACATGGCACGGGAGAGAAAATGTAGGATTTTGATTATGGGAGATTTTAATCATAAAGAGATAGATTGGATAAATCTTGACCCACACAGTGGTGAGGACTCATTCGGGGCAAGATTCCTAGATTGCGTACAAGGGTATTTCCTACACCAACATGTAATGGAACCAACGAGGGCTAGGAGTTTTGATGAGCCTTCACTACTTGATCTAGTATTCACAGATTATGTGGTGGATATTGAAAAAATTGAGTATGAACCACCAATTGGAAAGAGTGACCACTGTGTGTTGTTGATGGAGTATATCACTGAAGATATTCTGCCTGAGAGTAGAGGCACTGAGGACATGAGGAGGAGCTATTCAAAAGGAGATTACATCAAAATGAATGAGCCTTTTGCAGTTATTGACTGGAGAACCGTATTTTACAACAAATCTGTACAAGAAATGTATGACATCTTTTGCGAGAAATATGGGAAGATAGTAGATTGCTGCATACTTTTCACCAAAGTAGGTGTAATTCATGCCAGAGAGAAATGGTTCGATAATGAGTGTAAAAGAGCTAAGGAGTGGAGAGACAAATGCTGGAAAAGGTATAGGAGGAGAAAAAACATAAATGCCTGGCAAACCTACAAATGAGCAAGAAATTACTACCTAAGTAAAAGAAGAGAGGCAGAGAGAGATTATGAGAGGGACATCACCAGGAAGGCTAAAGAAAATCCCAAGCTTTTCCACAGCTTTATCAGAGGGAAACTGAAGGTAAAAGAACAGGTTTTAAGGCTTAAGAGAGAGGATGGAAGCATCACTGAGACGGATGAAGAGATCTGCAAAGAATTGAACAAGGAGTTTCAGTCAGTATTTACAGTCGAAAATACCCCACCCCCTCAGATTGCAGAGATAGAAGCTCATGGGCCGGTATTAGAGAACAGCAACCTTGCAGCCACAGAGGTATGCAAAGCGCTGATTGAGTTAGATATTCATAAAGCTACAGGCCCTGATGACATATCCTCTCATGTACTTAAAAAATGCACAAACTCAACATTAGTGGCACTAAGTATCATATATAAAAAGTCACTGGAGTCAGGGGAGATTCCAAGATGCTGGAACAAAAGTGATACCCTTCTTCAAAAAGGGAAGGAGGGATACGGCTCTGAACTATAGACCAGTTTCCTTGACCAGCATAGTTTGCAAAGTTATGGAGAAACTACTAAGGAAACATATCTCTCTTCACTTGGAATCCTTCAACTTTTTGTCAGTGAGGCAACATGGCTTCAGAGAAGGTAGATCAACAGTAACAAACTTATTAGAATTTTATGATGAGGTAAGCCGAATCTTACAGAAAAGAGAGGGCTGGGCAGATTGCATATTCCTAGACTTCCAGAAAGCGTTTGACACTGTTCCACATGGGAGACTTATTAGGAAGCTGCAAGCAATGTCTAGAATAGGTGGAAATGTCTTGAAATGAATAAAAACTTACTTAGAAGGAAGGGAATAGAGGGTTAGAGTAAGACACGCAGTGTCTGAATGGAGAAGAGTTAGTAGTGGAGTTCCACGGGGTTCAGGTTTAGGGCCACTTTTGTTCCTTGTATATGTAAATGACCTACCAGAGTCTGTAAATTCATTCATGAATATGTTTGCAGATGATGCAAAGATTGTGAAGAAAGTAGGAAACGAGAACAATGGTAGAGAACTTCAGGAAAATCTAAATAGTCTGCATGAGTGGTCAGAAAAGTGGCTAATGAAATTCAATACTTCAAAATGTAAGGTAATGAGAATGGGTACAAGTGCAAGAAGGCCCAAGCTTGGCTACTTAGTGGCTGGAGTACAACTTCAATAGACAGAAAATGAGAGAGATCTTGGAGTAAACATACTGGCAGATTTGTCTCCAGAAATACATATAAATAGCATAGTAAGGGCAGCATATGCATTCTTATCAAATGTAAGGGTAGACCTCAGGCACATGGACAAGGAAATGTTCAGAAATATTTATGTAACCTATGTGAGGCCAAAACTCGAATATGCAGCCCCCTATTGGAATCCGCATTTGAAAAAGCACATAGCTAAGCTTGAAAAAGTTCAAAGACATGCCACAAAGCTGGTGCCAGAAATACGTAATCTCAGTTACGATGAGAGGCTGAGGGAATTAGACTTACCATCACTCGAAGCTAGAAGATTGAGGGGTAATATGGTGGTAGTCTTTAAATTCCTTCATGGTTATGACAGAGTGGATAGGGATCGATATTTTGATATGGCTGGCTCTAGAACTAGAGGTCATAGTTTGAAGCTTCGTAAGAAAACTTCTTTGCAGGATGTAAGGAAATACTTTTTCAGTGTAAGAGTAGTTGATAATTGAATTGGTTAAGCGAGGAGGTAGTTAATGCTATCTCAGTCCATAGTTTTAAGGACAGGTATGATAAGTATCACTAAGTACAAAATGGAAGCGATCAGGAGACGGGAAGATACGAGCTTTGGGCTCTTTCCTGTAAACACAATTAGGTAATCTCACATCATACGCCTTGTTCTATCTCCGGATGTTTGTAAGTAGAGGAGCATGTGTAAGTGAAAGGGTAGTTTCTTCCCATGTATGATAGTTACTATTTCTTTGGAAGCCTAGATGAGTACATGTTGAGATGTGTTGAGTAAAAGATGTTCCTTGACATTACCTGGGCATCCTATAGGGAAATACTGTCCAGGTATATCTGTATGACTTACACAGCACCAGTAAAAAATGGTTGACAAATAATTATTATCATTAGTCATTCGGAATTTACATAATATATGACCATTTAGCCGCTGGGGCATTTCAGTGCACCTATATCTTCGATGAAATACTCCTATAACATTATTAGATGTTTGATTGTGTACTTGTTTTTCAGATACTGCAAGTGTTTGAGTCTCATGCTGAGCACCTGGGACCCCAATTGTTCCGAGAATTTGCTTTGCCGTATTTAAAACAGATATGTGAAGAAGTGAAGGCTGACGTTAAGAAAGCTGGTTTTGATGATATTCCAATGGTACATTATTTATTGACAATTTCTAATCAGTAATTACCATTTTGTAAGGTTAAACTATTCTAACTCTTTTTCACTGGTTTCAAAGTGGATATCCCTCATATATTAGATAGAGAATGTCCCTAGACTTCTAGGCCTTTTGGATTTTCTAATACAGTAATTAGTCCTTTTTTTAATTAAGAACTCTTATCAGTGGGAATAAGCAATATTGTTGTTGTAGCCATGACATCATCACCCCATACAAATGATTGCTCTCCTTGATAGTCATGTCACATTTACCCTCAAAGAGTCTGGTGTTTGGTCCCAGACGTATTTTCTACAACTAAATTGTGTATTGTTGGCCATGGCACCAGCCGCTTGTTGAAAGACTACGACTCAAAGTGTTACGGATTCAACTAGGACTGGTCCAGACAGCTCCGGGTTGCGTCTTCCTTTAGGACGGTTCTTTCCTTATGCCTACATCTACATCGAATATTCTGGCGTATTCGTTACACATCACTTGCTATTCCATTACATTTGACAAGTCACAACACTCCCTACATCTGTTTCTTTTTGCCCTGATTTTTCCTCATATTTGCTATCATTTATGGAAAGTCCACTGTTTATGGCCCCCAGTACACAGCATAGAGGGGTGCGAAAAATCTCCAGGGATCTTGTTGACTCCACTAATGGTTTGAGGGTGGACACTCCTGGTTGTAGTAATGGTTCTGCCCTTAACCTTGTTCCTCCTGATAGATCTGCTTCTTTCACACTTTGCTCTTCTAACATTTTTGGCCTGATCTTTAATCTTTCATCTGTGGAACAGCACTTGGGTACTTTCCTCCCTAACCTCCTCCTCTTATCTTAAACCCAGCTCTATATCCATGATTCCACAGACCCATTTCAAATCCCTCACTATAACCTGTATTTTCATTTTTGTTCCAAAGGTGGGGTCTTTGCCTATCGCAACACTAACACTCCTATTGCAAGGCTCATCAACCTTGAATCTCCTAACTTTGATGCTCTATGGATAAAAATCTGTCTCTCCACTACCACAATATTCCTTTGCTGCTGCTACTGTTCTCCAAACTCCACCGATTTTTTGTCTTTCTTTGAATATCTGTCCTCTTGCCATGAGTCCTTGCTATCTTCTCACCCACATGCCGAAGTTCTCCTTATTGGAGACTTCAATGTACACCACAGTGAGTGGCTTAATTCTTCTCACACTGATGTGGAAGGAAGTGAGGCCTTTGCTTTATCTATTAGTCATGATCTGGAGCAAATTATCAAGCATCCTACTTGTGCTCCTAATCGACACGAACATGCAGCCAACACTCTTGACCTATTTCTTACTTCTAACCCATTAAACTATTATTTTGTGCTTTCCCCTCTTGGTAAATTTGACCACTGTGTAATCTCAATCTCTTCCTTTTTCGCTCCACCTCCTTCAGTCCCTCTTACTCAGCGCTGCCTTTGGCATTTTAAGCATACCCAACATGAAGATTTGCGTATTTTCCTCTTTGACTTCCCCTGGGATGACTACTGCTTTCAGTCCCACAACCATGATAAGGTAGCCTTAAAAGTTACCGAGATCATAATCTCGGGAATGGAGGCGTACATCCCTTCCTCTGCGAAAACTTTCTCTCCCCCTAAACCTTGGTTTGACATGGTCTTCTCCACAGCTATCCAGACCTGGAATCGGCCACACCTATCTTACCAAGCCTCACCCTCCGATTTCACTCGCTTTGCTTTTATTGTAGCTAGGAATCGCTGTACTGCTCAGATTCGAAGGTCTAAGGCTTCCTTCATAAGAAGGAAAGTTGATGACCTTAACTCCTCTCCCACTGACAAATGTTTCTGGGCCTTAGCTCAAAACTTCTGTAACTCAAGCTTTCCCCCTCTCATTCATTCTGATGGTTCTATAGTTTACTCTCCCGCTGACGAAGCCACTTTCTTTGGCTCTCATGTTTCTGCTAACTTCTATAAACGATCCCAGTGCACCTGTCCCTCAATCTTTACCCCTTTCTTACCTTATGCCCTCCCTTATCCTTTCTTCACACAAAGTTCATAAGGCATCTGATCCCTATAGTATCCCTGCAAGGTTCCTTGAGGATTTTACAGATGAACTTGCTTTCTCGTCTTTTTCGCCTTATTCTGTCAACCAGTATATATCCTTCATCTTGGAAGCATGTTATAGATCAACCTGTTCTTAAGAAGGGTGACCACTCTATTCCTTCAAACTACCGACCTATTGCCCTAACCTCTTCTATTGTTAAAGTTTTCAAAACTTTGCCCAATGCTCACTTCTTGAAACACCTTTAATCTAACTTACTTATCCCCGATCACCATTACGGCTTCCGCAAGGCAAGATCCACTGGTGATCTCTTGTTTTATCTTACTCATGTATGGTCATCTTCTCTGAGGAACTATGGGTAATCCTTTGTCGTCGCCCTTGATACCTCTAAGACTTTTGACAGAGACTGGCACAAGGCTCTGTTGGCCAAACTCCCTGCCTATTGCTGTACCTGTTCTCTCTGTTCTCTTATTTCCAGATATCTTTCTGACCATTTCATATCTGTAGTTGTTGATGGTGCGACATCTATCCCTTTCTGTTACCAGTGGTGTTCCCCAGGGCTCTGTTCCTTCTCTATATCAATGATCTTCTACAATCCCCATCTTCCTCACTTCTTCATGCTTTTGCTGACGATTGCACCCTTCACTTTTCCTCGACCTTTTCTTCATAACCTTCATCTGTTACTCGTAATCAGTCTTATATCACTCTTTCTTCTACTCTCAACTCCGATTTGCAGTTGGTATCTGAGTGAGCCACCCAAAATTTGATTAAAGTTAATGCCTCCAAGACAGTTTCTAGCTATCTCTTTATCTTCTTCTCCTCCTGACAATCCTATTGTCTTTGAAACTAACGAAATATACCATCTTACTTCTATCAACATATTAGGAATCCATATAGCCTCTAACTTGTCTTGGAGGAATCACACATATCGAATTTCTAAATCTGCATCCAAAGAAAATGGGGGTTCTGTATCATTTTCGTCATTACTTTTCCTCTTTTCAGTTACTTAGAATTCAAAAAAGTTTAATCCGTCCCTGCTTAGAATACTGCTCACACATCTGAGGTTCTTCTTCTTATACTTACCTCCTTTATAGGGTTGAATCTAAGGCAGTCAGACTCATTAATAATCCTTTTCTTATCTCTAACGTGGATTCTCTCTCTCTTCGCCGTAAGGTATCATCCCTTCCTCTTTTCTATCGCTACTACTTCAGTCACTGCTTTGATGAGTTGGCGAGTTGCATCGCTTCACCACTGCCGAGGTCACATAATACTCGCCAAGCAGCCTCATCTCACAGGTACACTATGGAGATTTGTAACTCGCTGATTGGTTGGTGCAGTGACTGCTTGTTCCCATCTACCTCCAGACGCTGGAACTCTCTTCCTCCTTATGTCTTTCAAAATTCGTATGACCTATCTTCCTTCAAAATGCGGATCTATCATTATCTCAGGGCCTAATCCTCCGTATCTCTAGGTCCTCTGTACTTAGACTATTTTTTCTGTCTGTTGTTTTCCTTTGTTAATCATTACCTCATCTCTGCCTTGTCTTTAACCTTTTTCTTGGTTTTTTATTGATGAGGGTAGATTTTGCCTGTCCTGGTGTCACACTCAATAAAAAAAATATATATACAGAAGCTCCCCTACTTACGAACAACCTAGTTACGAACATTCACAGATACGACAAAAACCTACTCATTATCTACCCATGTACTAATGTACGTATTACTATAATATACTGTATTATTACATTAATATTACTGTATTTTTAAAGATCATTCATAATTTATGCTTTATGTAGTAATTAAGTGTCTTTAGCCTAAATACTATCCACTACCACATATGTATGTACTGTGCAGTACTTTATTTTCTTTATCTAAGCATAACTTATGAACAATTCTACTTACGAACGGACTTCTGGAACCTAACTTGTTCAAAAGTTGTGAAGTGTCTGTATTTGTTTTTTATTCAAACATGATATTTCATATCTTCCTGAATTAAGCTGGGTGACCACAAACCTAACAATAGGAGTGAGGTAAATGGGATTTTTATAACCTGCTCTCTAACTTCCATTAGTTATTTTACTATGTTATTTGCTGTCAGAGATAGCTTTATAGTTATTCATATATTCTCAGATCGTATTTCCAAAAGGTGGCCACTTTGCATTGAAAGATCTGGCAGCTTTAGATTATGAAGTCATAGGCATAGACTGGACTGTAGATCCTGCTTGGGCCAGAGAAGTTGTTGGTCCAAATAAAGCACTTCAAGGAAACCTGGATCCTTGCACTCTCTATGCAGATAAGGTGAGAATAGCTTTGTAGTAACATTAGCCATTGAATTATCTTAATAAGTAATATAATAAATTTGCTCTCATAGTATCGGCATTCACTTGTTTTGCGTATTTTTTTTCAGAAATATATTGATGATGCCGTCAAAGCCATGATAAACAAATTTGGACGTCAACGTTACATTGCTAATTTAGGCCACGGAATATATCCGGACATGGATCCTGAACACGTAGCAACATTTGTGGATGCAGTTCACAAGCACTCGAAGAAGCCTGACACCCACTGATATCAATTTTATTCTTTTAATCTGTTATTATGCATTGGTTAGGCCTGTTATGGGTATGATACATGTTTTACCACTTCGCTTTCTTCAGAGGCTATACAGAATATTCATGCACTAATCGGGAATGGAAATAAACTTTGTATGCAATATTTTTTTGGTTATTGTTTATCTATTAAGTGCTCTAGAGATTTACTAGGTTATGCATCATATTTCTTGGGATTATACGCAGACTGCGTGAATATGACTGAACCTGGTATATTATCTTGCCTGTTATGAAATAAACATATACAGGGGGTCCTCGATGTACGATAGGGTTCTGTTACTGACATCTGTCGTAAGCCTGTTTTCATCGCAAGTCGCAAAATGCCTAAATTCGAACCTAGATCTGCCTTCAATGCTAAAAATACATAATCTAAAACAATGAAACATAATCTATAACATAAAAATACTAGAGTACACTTACCTTTACTACTGTGGTTGGTTTGTATCTGGATAACTGGATAACTTCAGCCTCCATATCCAACTTAGGATTGAAGAGCTTAACACCAGCGAATGAGCATAAGAACAAAAACATGATATGCGAGCAAGAAGTGAGCAGTGCCTCTTCTTCCCCCCTTTCACATTTTCACGGTAATTAAAAAATTTTTTTGCCTTCTCCTGAATCAACATGTTGAAAGTGTGTAATTACAGCGAATGAGTATGATAAATAGTACTGTATGGCAGATGAGAGTGAACTGAGCTATGGTTCTTCTTATTATTCTCAGTCTAATGCCATGTGACAACGTAGCCAACCTCAAGAGACTTTTTTTTCATAAAGTTCATATTTACGGCTATTTATTTTGTAATTTTGTAAATAAATAAAAAATCTAACTCCTTCTAATAACCAAATGCATAAACAAATAATTAGATAAAACTATTAACTTGATATATACGTATACAACAATGCTGAGTGATGACGTATTCCAAAGGCCAACTTCAGTAAGCTGTTTTGCATAAAGATTGTAATTACAGCTTTGTATTTAATAATTTTGTAAATAAATTATATATTATTCCTTCAAATAACCAAATACATAAATAAAAATAAATCCATTAACTTGATATACAGTATACAGGAATTTTAATGAAAATTATATTATTGTTTACAAGAGTTTGCCTAAAGAAAATCAATATTCTACTACTCTATAATAGACATATTATAGTATGGTTGTGATGTTTTGTACTCACGTAAAATCACATTTGTAATTCATATAATTATTCAATAAAAAATAGAATTGCTGTTTAGAAATAAATACTGAATATTTTTACACATCCACAAATGTACATTTCACTAATACATGTAATATAATAATGTCGTATTCTCCTGAACAATACTTGCAAAAAGTCTACATTATACAATATGAGATAAATAAAAAAATTGATGGGCAGTTCGTACATGGCTATGTGTTTGGTAATTTTGTAAATAAATTCAATCTGATTCCTTCAACTAACCAAATCCATAAGCAAAAAATCATATGAAGTCATTACCTTTATAATATAAAAATACAACAGTGCTGCTAGCTGTGTATTCATACGCCACGCTCGGAAACTGTTCAGAGCACAAAGTTTGTATTTGCCACGCAAGCCAGGTAGATTTAAAATTCGACACGAACATACAGCAAACACACTTGACCCATTTCTTAATTCTAACCCTTCAAACTACTTTTATTCTGTTCTTTCCCATCTTGGTAAATCTGATGACTGTGATCTCAATCTCTTCCATTTTCCCTCCCCCTCCACCAATCCCTCCTACTCAGTGCCACCTTTGGCACTTTGAGCATACCCAACTTGAAAATTTGCGTAATTTCCTCTTTGAGTTCCCTTGGGATGACTACTGTTTTTGTCCCGCATCCCTGATCAGGTAGCTAAAAGTTACCGAGATCATGACATCGGGAATGGATGCGTACATCCCCTCCTCTACGAAAACTTTCTCTCCCCCTAAACCTTGGTTTAACCGTGCCTTCTCAATGGCTACCCAGGCCAGAAATCAGGCACACCGATCTTACCAAGCCTCACCTTCCGAGTTAACTCGCTCTGCTTTTATTGTAGCTAGGTATCGCTGTACTGCTCAGATTCGGTTTATGCTTCCTTTATAAGAAGGAATGTTGATGACCTTAACTCCTCTCCCACTGACAAATGTTTCTGATCCTTAGCCAAAAACTTCTGTAACTCAAGCTTTCCCCCTCTCATTCATTCTGATGGTTCTATAGTTTACTCTCCCGCTAACAAAGCCACTTTCTTTGGCTCTCATTTTTCTGCCAACTCTTCTATAAACAAACCCAGTGCACCTGTCCCATAATATTTATGCCTTTCTAACCCTATGCCCTCCCTTATCCTTTCTTCATGCAAAATTCACAAGGTTCTTTGTTCATTAAAGACGAACATTGCATCTGATCCTGATAGTATCCCTGCAAGGTTCCTTGAGGAGTTGGCAGATGAACTTGCTCCCTTGCTTTGCCGTCTTTTTCGCCTCATTCTGTCCACTAGTATCTATCCTTCATCTTGAAAGCATGCTCTAGTTCAGCCTGTTCCTAAGAAGGGTGACCACTCTATTCTCCCAAACGACCAAACTATTGCCCTAAATTTTTTTTTTTTTTTTTTTTTTCTATAAGGATTGTGATACCAGGACGGGCCAAAAAAAAATTATAAAATGAAACAACCCTCATCGGGCCCGGGCACGAAGAATACATAAAGTAAAGAGAAACAGAGATGGAGAGTGTAATGACTTTTCAGATGTGAAGGGTAATGACTTGTCAGATGTGAAGGGATAATAAAAGATGTGTGATGAATATCCAAGAATATTCAGTGTAGCTGTAGGCATAGAAAAAAAAACGTAACTGAAGGAAGACTTAACATCGAACTGTCCTGGACAGACCTATTTAAGTTCAAAAAACCTTCAGCTGTATTGCTAAAGTTTTAAAAACTTTGCTCAATGTTCACTTCTAGAAATGCCTAGAATCTAACTCACTTATCTCTGATCACCAGTATAGCTTTCAGAAAGCAAGATCCACTGATGAGCTCCTGTCCAATCTTACTTCTATATGGTGTTCTTCTCTGAGGAACTTTGGGGAATCCTTTGTCGGCCCCCTTGATATCTCTATGGTTTTTGAGAGAGTCTGGCACAAGGCTCTGTTGGCCAAATTCCCTGCCTATGGCTTTAACCCCTCTATCTGTTCTATGATTTCCAGTTTTCTTTCTGACCGTTTTATATCTGCAGTTGTTGATGGTGTGACATTTATCCATTTCTCTGTTACCAGTGGTTTCACAGGGCTGTGTTCTTTCAACTACTCAGTTCCTTCTCTTCATCAATGATCTTCTAAACTCCCTATCTTCTTTTCTTCTTCATGCCATTGCTGACGATTCTACCCTTCGATTTTCCTCTGTCTTTACTTCACAATCTTCATCTGCTACTCGTAATCAATCTTGTATCACTCTTTCTTCTACTCTCAACTCCGATTTGCAGATTGTATCTGAGTGAGGCACTCAAAATTTACTTAAATGCAATGCTTCCAAGACACAGTTTCTTGCTATCTCTTTATCTTCTTCTCCTCCTGATAACCCTATTCACTTTGAATCTAACAAAATTTACCCTCTTAATTCTGTCATCATCTTAGGAATCCATATTGCCTCTATCTTGTCTTGGAGGATTCACATAATCCATATTTCTAAATCTTCATCCAGAAAATTGGGGATTCTTTTTCGTTTTCGTCATTGCTTTTTCTCTACAGTTACTTAAAATCTACAAAGGTCTTATCCGTCCCTGCTTAGAATACTGCTCATACATCTGGGGCTCTTCTCTTTATACTTACCTCTTTGATTAGGTTGAATCTAAGGCAAACAGACTCATTAATGATCCTTCTCTTACTTCTAATCTGGATTCTCTCTCTTCGCCGTAAGGTATCATCCCTTTCTCCCTTCTATTGCTACTGCTTCCATCGCTGCTCTTATGAGCTGGCGAGTTGCATCCCTCTCCCACTGCCGAGGCTGCATCACACTCACCAAGAGGCCTCATCTCACAGGTACTGTGTGGAGATTTGTAGCTCCCGGATTGGTCTGTACTGCGACTGCTTCTTCCCATCTACGTCCAGACTCTGGAACTCTCTTCCTCCTTCTGTCTTTCCAAATTCTTATGACTTATCTTCCTTCAAAAAGGGGCTCTATCGTCATCTCAGAGCCTATTCCTCCGTATCTCTAGGTCCTTTGTACTTTGACTATTTTTTCAGTTTGTCGTTTTGCTTTGTGTATCATTACCTCTTCTCTGCCTTGTCCTTAACCCTTTCTTTTCCTTCGTCTTGGTGTTTTTTCGTGCCTGGCCTTTATTGATGAGGGCAGTTTTTGCCTGTCTTGGTGTCACATAAAAAAAAGAAAAATTATAGGCCTCTTTCGTAAAGTCTGAAAAACGTAACTCAAGACCTTGTAAACCGGGGACCCCCTGTATTATCATTTTGCTATCACAATCTATTCTGAAGGTATGTGATTATAAAACCTAAAAGTTGAACATCATCAAGACTTGTTATTCTTTATTGTATACCTTCCCTTTTTACTTTCTTGTACTTTTAAAATTTAAATTAGTTCTATTTGTGGTAACGTATGGAATTAGGCCACTAGCTGCCTTTAACACTTTTGAGAGAGCAGAGTTGCCAGATATATTTCACAGATATTGGCCAAATAGGTGCTGAAGAATGGCCAAAAATGGCCAAATGCTTATACACCTTGTTCCTTTTGTGCGCGATTTTTCTATCCGCGAAATTGCAAGAACACCCCCAAAAAAATAATAGTAAAAGAATTCGAATTTCGCAAATAACCCCCCCCCAAAAAAAATACATATATATATATATATATATATATATATATATATATATATATATATATATATATATATATATATATATATATATATGTATATATGTATATATGTATATGTATATGTATATGTATATGTATATGTATATGTATATGTATATGTATATGTATATGTATATGTATATGTATATGTATATATATATATATATATATATATATATATATATATATATATATATATATATATATATATATATATATATATATATATATATATATATATATATATATATATATATATATATATATATATATATATATATATATATATATATATATATATATATATATATATATATATATATATATATATATATATATATATATATATATATATATATATATATATATATATATATATATATATATATATATATATATATATATATATATATATATATATATATATATATATATATATATATATATATATATATATATATATATATATATATATATATATATATATATATATATATATAGTAAATAAGCGCCTGCTTCTTCCACGAGTGCAAAGAGGATTACGATAAGAAAAGATCATCATCATTATACATTATATATACACCCACCCTACCTCTGTCATATGTCTATCTAATCTACATTTGAAGGTGTCTAAGGTATTGACATTTATTAGCCTACTAAGAATCCTGTTCCATGCATCAGCTACTCTACGGTATTACCAAGCCAATTTTCACCAATTTCCCTTCTGAACCTAAATTTATCAAGCTTGAATCCATTACCCATTACGAGTTCTGGTTTGATCATGAATTTTAAAATTTTATTAATATCACCCTTGTTATTCCCTTTAAGCCATTTATACACCTCAATCATATCCCCCCTAACTCTGCGCCTCTTTAGAATGTAGATTATGTTTTTTTAATCTGTCATATGGTAGATTTAGGCATTGCATAATTAATATTTTTTTCGTTTTTTAGTCTTGCTTGGTTATTTATAATTATTATTTTATCTTTGTTTACATTTGCAGATAGAGGTTCGTTCTCCTGCATCCTCCTCCTCTTCTACTGCATAAGTTACTTGCTCACGGCCACCATGCATGTCCCAGTGTACTGTATGACTGTTGCCCACTGCATAATAGAGTACAGTACTGTAATGTATGTTAATTTCTAGCTGTAAAGTGAATATGAATATCTTTTGTATACTCTTAAAAATAGATACAGGGCTTTCTGCTTTGCTATATAGTAATATAATGTTTTTTACTTATCTTATATCTTTGGCATTGTGTGTCTATGTAAGGTCTGGAACGTATCTATGCCCTTTATCATTGTTTCCTATGGAAAATGACTCATTTTTTCACTCGATTTACCCGACACTTCTGAGAACCTATCCAGGCGTTATTCTGAGAACTAGGTGTATCAAGAAAACATACTATATACGGAGTTTATTTCATTTACTCTTGACTGAATTTTTGTATTTTTCAGTGATGGTGTAAAAAATGACATAACAAGAACAGCAACAACAGCAGTTTCACAAATATTATTAAATTTTATAAAACATATATTAATGATAATTCTAAAATTTCTTACATTAGAAGGGCAGTCAATTTTTTAGTCCGAAGATTTGGTATATTCCTCCAAGTGAGATAAATCAGAGAAGTTTTTCAAGGATACTATTTTCATCTTCACGTTCCTCTTCAATATTTACTTTTTTCCAGTTGAACTGTATAAAATTTTGCTATTATGAAGCTTTATCATTTTATTCGTACACCTGAAGTCTTTGCAGCATATTTTGTTATCTAAAAGGTACAATCGGATTCTCACAATTGACTCCAGTAGTCTTGTTTGTGGCCTGTTGTGAGGCTTGGTTTTAATGGCCGCAACAAGAGAAAATAATCTCTCGACTATTCCTTTGCTTGCCGGTGTTATAAGACATGTCAGAGCATATGTAGAGAGCTCTTTGAAGCTGCTTTGTTTAGCAACACCTAAGCAGAAATTCAGTGAGCCCTTGGGGATGCTATTTTTGACAGAAGGTTCTTCTTCACTGCACTGAACAAGATTAATTTTTCTTTATTGACTTTCAATTAGGTCAAAATTATTTTCAATCAGGTGCAAAAAAGGCAAATCTTCGAACTGTCCTTTTCGTGTTTGATTTAAAAGTTTGTGAGGATTCAAAAATTAGAGCCCTTTGAATATGTCAACTGAGTCGGACAACCTTTTCTCCACTTGCACCAATGCTTCTTGTAGCAATGCTTGACACCTTAATTTCACACACTTTATCTTATTTTTCTCTTCTTTTTGCTTTGGAGAGTTAATAAGCTGCGTAATGTAAGTTCTTATTTCTTGATTAAATTTAGTACCAAATTCAACATTTTCCAGAATTTTTGTAGTTCTATCCTTGTTGTAAAGTCTTCAATAGAGGCTGTTATAGTGCGTAGACAATTCCTTTGCAAGATCATATGGATCACTGTCTGTTTGTTGGAACAGTGCATTTATCCTTTCAAAAGTCCTGAATAACAGGAGTCACAAAAACAAAGTAAAAATCGTTCATTCTATCCAAGAACATATCTTTTATTAATCTAGCTTTATATTTAGTATCTAGACCTCCAGATTTCTCAGAGCTGCTGAAGTATACCAACAATTCCTCCCAATTCATTAAAATGTTATATAAAACTACCACGGACTAGCCACCTTGCTTTAGAAAGCTTCTGAAATGGAAGAGGAGCATCTCTCCCTTGTGTATCTTCTCCAGTTCCTGGAGTCATGACATCAAAGAGAGCTTTGAAATTTTCTCTTCTTAAATTATTGTTAGAAAACCAAAGAGGAACTTCTGTGAGAAAAAACCCAACACTGAATGGGAGTTTTGAAAATGCATGTTGTATGCAGATAGCTAGAAGATGACAAATGCTTTTCATCCGTATGCTCTTAGGAGATTCATTCCTAACCCTGCTCCATACTGAATTGTGACCACCAACCACTGAAGCTGCCCCATCTCTAGCGAAACCTATACAGTTCTTAAGAGTTTGATTATACGTTGCTAACTCATCTGAAATCTTTTTAAATATAGCCTCTCCAGTAGTGTCAATAACAGGTACCAGACCCAAGAATGCTGTCTGTATTCTTTCATTTCTGTTGCAGAAAAATCGTACAACAATGCATAAATATTTCTGTATTGCAATATCTGTCGATTCATCAACAAGTAATACATATTTTTTATCTTTCATATCATCTTTCAATTCTTCTCTGAATGAAGCAGCAACAACATCTTTTATGATCGCAGTGCACTTGCTTCTATGTAGTTTATACCACCAATAGTGCTTTTCTGTCCATACTGCTTTACTATCTCACCAAGGTGATCAATAGCACGAATTGATGAGTGACAGGCTATGGCTAAACTAAGTTCTATCTCAGCTTGCTTTACTGGATCACTAATCTTTGGTACCAAACTGTCAAGAGACCTCTGGGATGTATTAGGCATTTTACTTTGATGGTTTTGAGATTTTTCATGCATAGAAATATTGTACAATTTTGGCAACACATTTACTCTGCATAACACGCAATATCCATTTTCACCATCCTCTGAACGTTTTAATCACAAGTAATTATTTTCCCAGTCCTTATAATATTTCCTACCACCTTCGTAAGAACTTTTCCACTTTGGCATTCTAAATGGCTTTGTAAACACTTTTAGTTAAGGATAAGGACTATTTGAGCACTAGAAAAGCAATAACTATAGCCCCATGATCTCGCACAACTGTACAACTACGTCAATATTCATCAGCAACTGCGCATGTAACGCTACTAAACTTACAACGTATCCACTACTGCAATCATGCATCATACAAACAATGATCAGAAACTGAACGTGTTTGGAACTGTAGGCTAATAGTTGGCAATATCTTACTTTTACATGTCTGTTTAGAGTAAGAAAAATACTTTTTTTTTTTTTTTTTTTTGGTATAAATCTGGTTGTAGAAATAATAGAAAATATTGGCAAGTATATTTTTTTCTGAAATGGCCAAAATCATGGGCAAATTAAAATAAAAGGCGAAATGTGTTTTTCAATAGGCAAAGCACTTAAAAAATGGCCAAATCCGCCTGATTTGACCATGAAATGGCCAATCTGGCAACCCTGTTAGAGCAACTCGCATATTATAGTCACGAGAGATTAATTAGAAAATTCTTGTCCATGATTTAAATTTTAATTTACAGTACAAATACAGCTGTGTAACCTCACAACTTAGCCTTGATTTTGCAAGATAACCAAAAATAATTGGCTAATTGTGCATTTGTCTTTGCAGATTTCTCTTTTCCTGCCTCTACAGCTGATCATACTTAATGCTACTAAGATTATTTTTTGTGCTGGATGTTTGCTCATTTCTCTTCCAGCTTTGTGACCAATTACTGAATTTATTGTTAGTTTAACCCTTGATGTAAACAGCACAAGAAATTGAAGATCTGAATGATTTTTCTGAAAGTGAATTAGAATATTCAAATTGTTTAGATGGTTCAGATGGCTAAACATCTCAAACTCAAAGTTATTCTTCTTCGTACTGACTGCTGTTCTGAATCTTAGTCACTGAAAATACCATACTCCATGAATGTATTAATAGCAGTACATTTTTCGTTTCACATTGAGTCTTCCAAAAAAATGGTTTCCCAACATTCTTTGTATGGACCACAGTTCTCGGAATGATCCCGATGGCGCTTTTGTTAATATGGTACCTAGATAAAAGATTTACTATAAGAAAAAAGATGTATTTTCTACCTAGGCACTTCATACATTTTGAAGGAAATAATAATTCCATACAGAAACATTTTTGGAAAAATATGAAGTAATTGTTGAGGTTAATGGTAAGTAACATGGCTATACAGACCAGGGATCTGGCACACCGGTTGTGGCAGGCCTCTTCTGATTTAACTCGCTCTGTTTTCTTACAGCTAGGAATTACTGTACTGCTCAGATTCGAAGGTCTAAAACTTCCTTTATAAGAAGGAATGTGTGGG
>JAXCGZ010010590.1:0-20000 GCA_037179515.1 Halocaridina rubra | reverse complement strand
TTTAGGCGTTTGGAAGGGTTATCCAGCCTCAATTCTCCATGTCCAACATGTGTATGTCCGCTCCCATTATGGGGATTAATAGTAATATAATAAACGTCAAACAGCAACGACATTTATAGTTGCGAAATATGAATCTAACGCCCGCGGTTGATCGTGACCGTCCGCGATCGCTTTCGTAAATAAAAAGGCTTAAAAGTGTAAATAAATAAACTCTTCCATGGATGAAATCCTGTCTACAGGGGAACAGATCTCTCTTCCTTTTTATGATACGAAATCACATGTCAATGTTATCAAAACTCGGGTAATATGTGGGTGGATGGCTGATGTGTGCATCATACTTTTTCATGCTGGCCATCACGCACACACACACACACACACACACACACACACACACACACACACACACACACACACACACATACACACACACGCATACATACGCACTCCCGCGCAAGCCAATGGTAAAGGAAACAGAAGAGTAACTTGGTGATGGCGGATATAATTATCTTTTTAATTTAGAGACAATCCTTGAAGAGGAGTAGATAGCTATATATGTAAGCATGAATGTTCTCGGTTGATCCAAGCTTCCCGTAGAAGCCCCTTATATATATATATATATATATATATATATATAATATATATATATATATATATATATATATATATATATATATATATGTATATATGTATATATATATATATATATATATATATATATATATATATATATATATATATATATATGTATATATACATACATACACAAACACACACATACACATACACACACACATACACACACACATACACACACACACACACACACACACACACACACATATATATATATATATATATATATATATATATATATATATATATATATATATATATATATATATATATATATATATATATACATATATATATATATATATATATATATATATATATATATATATATATATATATATATATATATATATATATATATACTAGCTCTCCCTAGATTAGGTATGTGACTTTCAAAAAGGATAGTGTAATCTATTTGGAATTTCAGTCCTATATATATTCTTACTTGCAATTACAACTTCCCTACGATTTGTCTGAAACAGTAAGTTGTAGGTAGTTCCGTGATCAACACCGATCAGAAAAGACAAAAAAATTGAAAAAGATAAATCGCTGCAATTACCCGTTACAATAAATCAAATCAAATTAATAAACATTATTCTTGTTGAACCTTAAATAATACAAAACTGAAAATTCTGTTGATATTATTACAGTAAAATCCAACACTGTTCTACCATTACAAATAAGTAAGTACTGAATCACAGAATTAGGCACGGAGATGGTACAGATGAAATTATTCCTGTGGAAGCACCTGTCAACTCAGCAGTCTTAATGAGAAGAATATTAGACATGTGGGTCAGTGTTAGAACACTATTTTCACTAGCTTAGGCTTCGACAAGGGCAAAAATATTCGTATCTCAGCTTTCATGTATATACACATATACACTTAACATTTGCATATGGATGACTAGAAAACGGGGAACCAACAAGCAAAGCTCTATTCCGGTAAATCACGCAGACAAGAGTAAAACTAGGGCCAAACAAAACAGTGAAGGGGAAAAAAAGCACAAATCTCTTTCGCTCTTTCTCTCCCCTCTTAGTCTCCCCTCATCATCCCCAGGGGAGGGAGGGGAAATAGAGATAATAAATATAGGGGGCAAGTGCCAAGTGATAAATAGGGGAAAATAGAATAATTGAGAGGAAGGGGGAGGGGGGAGAGAGGGGGACCATTTACACTGTTTGGGATACGCTCTGCTGGATGGAAATGGACGGGGAAAAAAAGAAAAAAAGTTGAGGGGTAGTTGAAAGAGGGATGGAATGGGGAGAGGGTAGTTGAAAGGGGAATGGAATAGGAATGTAATGGGGAGAGGATAGACCAGGAAAAAAGGATCAGTGTCAAAACAACGAATAAACTGGATAGATAAATAAAATACAAGGAAATAAGTTGAAATTTTATTTAGATCTATTATTGTTGGCTCTAACCCAGGAGATCCCATATTCACACGCACCACGCTGGCTTCTACTGCTTCTATAGGTCCTAGCCAGCTTGGGATAAGCAGGCAAGGATAGTGGTGTCCTTCATCATCTTGGTAGATATACTGATATCACCACCAGAATTTTCAGGTTAATTGTGAAACAGTATCTTCTCTTGCAGGGTTTTGTCCCATTGGTCTCACTAAAACATACACTGGCTTGGGAAAGGTGGGGGAAGGTGAACGAGATGACATCAAGTGCAACCACTTAGCCCCATTCAAGGTGCTTCTACATTAGAGGGACAAGCTTTGGATTGGAAGGAATTGGGGGTAAAAGCATGGGAGTTGGAATAGGTGGGGGGTAACGTGATAGCATCGAGTGTACCCTCTTAGCCCCATTCAGTATGTCATAACAGGAGTGGGGAAGGTATTGAATTGGACGTATTGGGAAGTACGCAAAAATGAAGTGTAGAAAGATACTCGGGCACACCCTCTCACTAATGTCGTTTACAATATGTAAGGGATTTTTTTTCTTTTTTTTTAGGTGGGTTGTTGTGCTGCTGTGCTTAAGGCAATTAAAGAAACGTTCTTACCCCCCCCCAATGGGGACTTAACTATAGAACTAGGTAATGAAGTGATGATGTAATTGAAGTGTGAAGTTTAAAGATTCTTATTCATCATTAATATCCATTTTCTCATGCTCATATGGGGTCTCTGTTTCTCGTCAACCTCTTGGAGGCTCGAGTTCTGGTATGGGATCTAAGTTATGTAGCCATGCTTACTATCAGTTTTCTTCTCTTCATTATCAGCAAATTCTTTTATATTTACATGCATCGTTGTTCTATTTTATCCTCTCCAACGCCGTTTGATTATTTGCTCAAGGTTTTCTGCCGGATGAAAAACTTTAATCTTAATCCTCAACTTTTCACCTGTCGCTTTGGAGTCTCACTTCCTTACTAGCCTCTCGTAAGCTAGTGTTTGGTCTTGGCTCAAAATGTTACTATAATTACCATTCCTGACACCGGATTTCTTTATTTATCCAGCCTTAGAATTGGTTTGCTCTTCTAGCAGTAGAAATATACGCAAAACACACATATTGGGTAAACTAATCAGTGTATCTTGTAATAAAAACCAAAAATATAGCTCGGATTTAATGCATTTTTCCTTAAAAATTTATGTACAGGGCTTTTCTGCTCTCTCTCTCTCTCTCTCTCTCTCTCTCTCTCTCTCTCTCTCTCTCTCTCTCTCTCTCTCTCTCTCTCTCTCTCTCTCTCTCTCTCTCTCTCTCTCTCTCTCTCTCTAACTTGAATCGATCCTTCAGCTTTTATGTATACATATCCTGCTCCACATATTTAATGATGTATTCAGAGAACCTGCTGAGTTGATGAGGGGAGACCTACCACATGAAGGACGCCACTACTCTCTCCTTCCTGCAGAAATTAGTTCTGACAAGATGATATAGAATAACAGACATTGAAGTCCATATTAATTCTGTACACATGGTAAAAACCTTTCTTTTAGCAATGTTTGAATAGCTTTCTGGAATAGAGTGAGACAGAATGACTCTCTGAGAAGACTGAAAAAGTCATTCTGCAGAACAGGATGTGATAAAAATAAGCCTGTAGTTGCTCTGGAAATCCTGGATCAGAATAAGACTGACTTACACTATGTGATGGACTCTCTTGATAGCGGATGATATTAAATCGGTCAGTACATGTGGTGGAAGAGATGGGATGGATATACTCAGATTTCTGTGGAATAGACGGGAAGAGGTTACAGTAGTTCTGTATTTTCAAGTAAAGGACTTTGATTGTGATTATATTTAGCAGGCAGTGGAACTGATGTCAATAGGTTGCTTTTTTATGTTTTTTTTCGTTTTTTTCCATTTGCTTTCCGAGTCTTCTCTCTCTCTCTCTCTCTCTCTCTCTCTCTCTCTCTCTCTCTCTCTCTCTCTCTCTCTCTCTCTCTCTCTCTCTCTCTCTCTCTCTCTCTCTCTCTCTCTCGGCTGTATATCGTGTTTTTTCCTTGCTAAGTCATGTATTTTGTTGCAGTTTTGTCTGCCATAATATGTCTCCATTCAAATGGGGGTGGACACGGGTCGGTTTTGAGCTGGGGGCTTAAGGTTGGATGCCTTCACAACGCCCACTGGCGGGATTGAATTCGGGAGTGTCGGGGCTGGTCACTGCTCAACTTTCTACCGATGCCCTCATATAAACATTTGGATAATTTCACGTTGTATTATCAGAAAAAGAATGAACTTTTCTATTTTAATTTTATCAGTGCTTGTAAATAATACTCGTAAATATTTGTAATAGTGTAGTATCAGAGCAGGCGTTTGCATACAGTTCTTATTTTACATTGCAAGTTGTAATAGTTCAAATTTTTGTATTATATGCCATTTATTTAAAAATTAAATTTTGTAATATTAACGAAAATGTTTGTGAATATTTATATTTATATTACTTTTTTATTTGTACTATCAGTTATGTAAATTATTATTATTTTATATTAGCAGAGCAAGTGAGATACTTATTAATTATATTAATATATTACCTGGGCAAATAGGCGATAAATACTTCTAAATCAGTATTGAATCATATCAAGTAATTGTTCTAAATTTTGAATATTCTGAGCAGTTGCTTATCAATCAAAAGTCAATATCACCAACTTCTGAATATAATTTTCGAGATCTTGAGCAGATTGTAGCTTTTAGCATATTAAAACAAGAAAGAGTAGCCTCAAAACACAATATCTTTTTACCAAATATTAGTATAGATATTGATATCTGTTTGAGGTTCACAATTGAAACAAAAAAAAAATCCAAAAATACAACATCTAATACAAAGCATTATCATTTGGTGTTGAGAGCTCTCTTGCCGTCTCACAATCTCCACAAAAGTCTGAGAACGAGAAAAAGCATTCCTAAGGACATAATATCATATTACTGAACTCTTTTTTTTTTTTTTTATAGATTTTGAGATTTTCCTCGCAGCCTTGTGATTTTTACTGAAGATTGAGAGCGTGAAAAAATAAAGATGAAAAAACTCATAATATCATATTACTAAGCATGAATATAGGTTTAGAGAGAGATCTCTTGCAACCTCACGAGTTCCATTAAAGATTGTGGGGGACATTAAAAGCAACATTGTTCTGATTTTGGCGCATTTTGAGAAGTCCTCTTGAAGCCTCTTCCGAATAAATGCCTCAATAACAGAGGATCAGTGAGAGAACCACTTTGCGTTCTCCGGTTGGAATACCACTTGAATGATCCATATATATACATAAAGTGGATCACAGGAGGAGCTCTCTAGTCCCCTCTACCCTAACCCCTTCCTCCTCTGTCGGAAGAGGGGTTCAGAGGGGAGAGTACGCTAAGTGAATCAATTGTAGGGAAATATTGTTGAGAAAAAAAAGTCTAAAAGACCTTCAAGAATGCAAAGAAGTGTTCATTAGACGATACAGAACACAGGAAGAGATGGGAAAGATCAAAAACTTGTTGCAAGAGGCAAGAAGATTAAATGATGAAAGAAATGAGGAAGAGAAAAAAAATTTTCGTTACGGAATACTTCCAGACAAAGGGGAGATAAAGAAGATAATGACAGAAGATCAGGGGATGGGGCCTCATTAAGATTGTTATACACAAATGCTGATGGATTAGCTGGTAAGGCAGTAGAATTAAAAGATAGGATTCACAACAGTAAGGCAGATATAGTAGCAATTACAGAGACTAAGTTGAGTGAGGACATAAACAGTGTCACAGTTTTTCCTAAGGGCTTCAGAATACTAAGGGTCGAAAGATCTGAGAGGACTGGTGGAGGGATAGCACTGCTCATAAGTGAGAGGATTCAAGCTGAAGAGATAAACTTGGCTATAGAAAGTGAGTTCAGGGAATTTCTTGTTGCTCGCATAAATACTGGGTCAGAGAGCATTATAATAACTGTTGTATACAACCCACCAAGGAACCAAAATAGGCTTGAAATTTATGAGGAAAGTCATATAGGTACGATTGAAGTCATAAACTCAGTTGTTAACATGGCGCGGGAGAAAAAATGTAGGATTTTGATTATGGGAGACTTTAATCATAAAGAGATAGATTGGATAAATCTTGACCCACACAGTGGTGAGGACTCCTTTGGGGCAAGATTCCTAGATTGCGTACAAGGGAATTTCCTACACCAACATGTAATGGAACCAACAAGAGCCAGGGGTGGGGATGAGCCATCACTACTTGATCTGGTGTTCACAGATAATGTGTTGGATATTGAAAATATTGAGTATGAACCACCAATTGGAAAGAGTGACCACTGTGTGTTGTTGATGGAGTATATCATTGAAGACATTCTTCCTGAGAGTAGAGGCACTGAGGACATGAGGAGGAACTATCAGAAAGGAGATTACATCAAAATGAATGAGCTTTTTGCAGTTATTGACTGGAGAACCTTATTTTACAACAAATCTGTACAAGAAATGTATGACATCTTTTGTGAGAAATATGGGAAGATAGTAGATTGCTGCATACCTGTCACCAAAGTAGGTGTAATTCATGCCAGAGAGAAATGGTTCGATAATGGGTGTAAAAGAGCTAAGGAGTGGAGAGACAAATGCTGGAAAAGGTATAGGAGGAGAAAAAACATAAATGCCTGGCAAACCTACAAAAGAGCAAGAAATGACTACCTAAGTAAAAGGAGAGAGGCAGAGAAAGATTATGAGAGGGACATCACCAGGAAGGCTAAAGAAAATCCCAAGCTTTTCCACAGCTTTATCAGAGGAAAACTGAAGGTAAAAGAACAGGTTTTAAGGCTAAAGAGAGCGGATGGAAGCATCACTGAGACGGACGAAGAGATCTGCAAAGAATTGAACAAGGAGTTTCAGTCAGTATTTACAGTAGAAAATACCCCACCCCCTCAGACTGCAGTGATAGAAGCTCAAGGGCCGGTATTAGAGAACATCAACCTTACAGCCACAGAGGTATGCAAGGCGCTGATGGATTTAGATGTTCATAAAGCTACAGGTCCTGATGACATATCCCCTCATGTGCTTAAAAAATGCGCAAACACAATATCAGTGGCACTAAGTATCATATTTAAGAAGTCATTGGAGTCGGGGGAGATTCCAAGATGCTGGAAACAAGCAAATGTGATACCTATCTTCAAAAAGGGAAGGAGGGATACGGCTCTGAACTATAGACCAGTTTCCTTGACCAGCATAGTTTGCAAACTTATGGAGAAACTACTAAGGAAACATATCTCTCTTCACTTGGAATCCTTCAACTTTTTGTCAGTGAGGCAACATGGCTTCAGAGAAGGAAGATCAACAGTAACAAACTTATTAGAATTTTATGATGAGGTAAGCCAAATCTTACAGGAAAGAGAGGGTTGGGCAGATTGCATATTCCTAGACTTCCAGAAAGCGTTTGACACTGTTCCACATGGGAGACTTATTAGAAAGCTGCAATCAATGGCTAGAATAGGTGGAAATGTCTTGGAATGGATAAAAACTTACTTAGAAGGAAGGGAACAGAGGGTTAGAGTAAGACACTCAGTGTCTGAATGGAGAAGAGTTAGTAGTGGAGTTCCACAGGGTTCAGTTTTAGGGCCACTTTTGTTCCTTGTATATGTAAATGACCTACCAGAGTCTGTAAATTCATTCATGAATATGTTTGCAGATGATGCAAAGATTGTGAAGAAAGTAAAAAACGAGAACAATGGTAGAGAACTTCAGGAGGATCTAAATAATCTGCATGAGTGGTCAGAAAAGTGGCTAATGAAATTCAATACCTCAAAATGTAAGGTAATGAGAATGGGTACAAGTGCAAGAAGGCCCAAGCTTGACTACTCGGTGGCTGGAGTACAACTTCAGGAGACAGAAAATGAGAGAGATCTAGGAGTAAACATATTGGCAGATTTGTCTCCAGAAATACATATAAATGGCGTAGTAAGGGCAGCATATGCATTCTTATCAAATGTAAGGGTAGCCTTCAGGCACATGGACAAGGAAATGTTCAGAAATATTTATGTAACCTATGTGAGGCCAAAACTCGAATATGCAGCCCCCTTTTGGAATCCGCACTTGAAAAAGCACATAGCTAAGCTTGAAAAAGTTCAAAGACATGCCACGAAACTGGTGCCAGAAATACGCAATCTCGGTTATGATGAGAGGCTGAGGGAATTAGACTTGCCATCACTCGAAGCTAGAAGAGTAAGGGGGGATATGGTGACAGTCTTTAAATTCCTTCATGGTTATGATAGAGTGGATAGGGATCGATATTTCGATATGGCTGGCTCTAGAACTAGAGGTCATAGTTTGAAGCTTCGGAAGAAAACTTGTTTGCAGGATGTAAGGAAATACTTTTTCAGTGTAAGAGTAGTTGATAATTGGAATTCGCTAAGCGAGGAGGTAGTTAATGCTACCTCAATCCATAGTTTTAAGGACAGGTATGATAAGTATCACTAAGTCTAAAAATGGAACCGATCAGGAGACGGGAAGATACGAGCTTTGGGCTCTTTCCCGTAAACACAATTAGGTAATCACAATTAGGTAATCACACACACACACGCACGCACACACACACACACACACATACATACACACACACATACATATATATACACACACACACATACACACGCGCACGTACTCACTCACTCACTTATTGTATACTAGAACTGACATGTGTATATTCGTCCTGATGTTCTGCCCATCAAAAAAAAAAAATTATTACATGTTTCTAGTTTGTAGCTGCGTTTTATATATAGAGTACCTCAGTGCGTGTGTTTATCACTATTATTATTATTATTATTATTATTATTATTATTATTATTATTATTATTATTATTATTATTATTATTATTATTATTATTATTATTATTATTATTATTATTATTATTATCATTATTATTATTTTTATTATTATAATTATAATTATTATTATTATTATTATTATTATTATTATTATTATTATCATTATTATTATTATTATTATTATTATTATTATTATTATTATTATTATTATTATTATCATTATTATTATTATTATTATTATTATTATTATTATTATTATTATTATTATTATTATTATTATCATTATTATTATCATTATTATTATTATCTTCAGTAAGACTGTCCATGACAGTTCGATGTTAAGTCTTCCTTCAGTTACGGTTCTCTTTCTATGCCTACATCAAAATCGAATATTCTTGAATATTCGTTACAAATCTCTTATTATCCTCTCACATCTGACAAGTCACAATACTCCCCATATCTGTTTCTTTTTATGTTTTCTTCATGCCCAGGCTCGATGAGGGTAGATTTATTTTACTCTTTTTTTACCTGTCTTGGTGACATAATCATAAAGAAAATAAAAGATTATTATTATTATTATAATTATTATTATTATTATTATTATTATTATTATTATTATTATTATTATTATTATTATTATTATTATTATTATTATTATTATTATTCCAGAATCAAATATATGAAATATTAATTTATATACCTATTTTCAAGCTTGTGTACATGACACTAAATTGTCGTTCAATAGTATATATATATATATATATATATATATATATATATATATATATATATATATATATATATATATATATATATATATATATTTAAAGTACACATTAGACCACCTGCTGATTTGCTAGGAACAAGGATGCCTTAAACATCATTACTGTCGTTTACAACACCTTATTTTGACAAGTAAGAAACTTCTGTCATTTACTTGTCTACTTTCGCTCCTGCCTTCATGTTATAATGGTCTTTATCGGCAGTATGTTATTTGGGTTGATATAATCATTGAGCCTGCTAAGTTGACAGAGGGTTGGACACCAGAAATGACCCTACTCTCTCTCCCTTTCAATTGATCAGAATGACTTCAGTGATCATATCGAGCCGGACTTGAACTCGAATGATATAGGAAAGGGACCTCAATTTATATCTATTTACAAGCGTTAAAATATAAATATAGGAGAGTAAGAGTTGCCCGCTCATCATACATGTTCAGAATAAACATCTGTCATTATTAAATTGCAAATCTGAGGTTTTATTAATGTTTGTTCACCATTTAAGACACTGTTGATCCCCATTGGAATAAGGGTGGACACAGACTGGGTTGAGCTAGGGAATTAAGGTTGAATGTCCTTCCTAACGCACTGCAATGGGCTCGAACGCAGGTTTCTCACTTCCTGAGTTGAGAGCTTGAACTACTGCGCTACCACGATATTATTGTAATAAATATAGATTAATATATATTCGGAAGAGCATCTAGGTGGCGGATTGATACAAAGGTTTCATCCAACCATCTACTTGCACAAAGATACTTGTGCATATAGTGGTCGTAATCCCCCCCCCCTCTTTTTTAGGAGTTGGCCTAGTCAGTGCACACATCCATTTACCCCTTATTCTCAAGGAATTAAGGGAATAAGAGGGGGGTAATGGGCGTTTGGTTGTTTAGTTACACATTTAAAAAAGATATTTCATTAAAGATAATTCACACCATTTCAATAACAATATTTAAATAATCAAAATATTTAAATGAACTAAAAAGATTATTATTATTATTATTATTATATATATATATATATATATATATATATATATATATATATATATATATATATATATATATATATATATATATATATAATATATATATGAATTAAACTTGTGGCCACCGTGATTCGTCCAGTCGAGGGTTCGCGGCCCTCCACAGCTTGAGAGTAAAAAGGGCAATCCCTAATGTTAACGGTCGCAATTGCTAAAACCAAAGTCCTTCGCTAGAAAACACAGTCCTAGCCCTTAACAAAAAAAGGGAGTCCGTGACGTAAAACTGATTACATATATATGAATGAAACTTAGTTTGATCAGAATGACGTACAATATATTAAATGCTATTGAATATTAAACTAAGCTGAAGAAACTTATATAGATTTTATTTTCATTTCCTGGCAATTCTTCCAATACCTTAAATAATAAAAAAAAAATGGAAAGCCTGATGATATAAATATATATATATATATATATATATATATATATATATATATATATATATATATATATATATATATATATATATATATATATATATATATATATATATATATATATATATATATATATATATCAGACGCATCAGACGCAATTGTGCAATTACGCGTTAGCATATAACACCAATAAGTTTAAAGTAAGCAGAATATAATATGTGAACCATGTACATAGCATGTACAGAGAAATGACCAAAGAAACTGAATAATACAAACACGTATATAAACGTAAAAACATACTTAATTTCGTCAAAATGAATGACATATTATATAATCCCTGACAATACATACATTAATATACAAACTAATAGTTGAATGAAAGTGGGTTACTAGACTTTGAATGCTAGACTGCTCACATAGATAATTAAAAAAAAAATATCGTCAAAGAAGAATAAGAAATTCTTCCTAAAAATGTATAACTCAATCAAAGACTTGTTATCATAAGAGTGATAAAAGGAAAACCATGTAACGTTTGTCGTTTTATGTCCATTTTAATCCCCATTATGAGGTGGATACAGGGTGGAGCTGGGGAATCAAAGCTGAATGCCCTTCCTAATGCCCCGCTGGTGGATCTGCATAAATAAGCAAATCTGTTTAAATAGTTACACACACACACACACACACACACACACACACACACACACATATGCAGACCAACATAATTTTTTGAAAATGATGTGCAAAAGATGTTGTGTTAAATGACACACACATTGAAAACAAGGAAATATGATTCCGCATAAGTTTTGAGGTAAATATTTAATATCAGAAAGTACACATTTCAGCATAATGCAATTTCACGAAACTGCCATTCAGAATACTTTATACTGGACAGTACACATAAAAAACAAAACTTGTTAATTTGATCTACAGAATATTTTTTATACAATGCAATTTGCACACAAATACGCAAAATCCGCCTTCGTCAAAATGACAGTACTAACTATTTACTCTTCTTACTTTATACTTATTTGTTTTTATTTGTTAACTTCAATTATGGCAAATATTTTTTGTTTGTCAGAAGAACATGCAGGTAATTGTTACCTGGAAATGCATTTATTATAAGAAAAAAAAGTAATAATAATAATAATAATAATTCGCCCAAATACTTGATATTTCATACAGAAAATGTCATATCTCAATAACGGTTAAGATCTGCTTCCACATTTCTCATATATATATATATATATATATATATATATATATATATATATATATATATATATATATATATATATATATATATATATATATTTTTTTTTTTTTTTTTTTTTTTTTTTTTTTTTTTGTACTAATTAAGTACGAAAATTGAAGGTCAAGAAATGTGGATACAAATTTTAAGCTGATGGGTGACCCAAGGAGGATCGTAGGAGAGAAATGTGGCAACCCTTCATCCGCATGGAACCAAAATAATAATGGAGTGATCGAGATATGTTTGGTCACCCCCTTACAAGTGGATTTCGGTCTTTTATACGCATGTGTATGATTTACGTAAAGTACTAACCGTTGGCTATGTGGGGACCGCGGTAGTTCAGTAGTTAGATCTCTATTCGGAAAGTTACAAATCCGTGTTTCAGCCCACTGCGGGGCGTTATGAAAGGCACCCAGCCTTAGTTTCTCGGTTCTGTGCACACTCCCATTTGAATAATGATTAATATTAGACACCTGAAACGGCAAAAAATAACTGTTGTCTAAGAAATATTTATATGAGTCATTTCAATGGAGTACCACGATGTCTGATTTTGAAGCTTTGCCCTTGGGAAGTAAAACACAGGCAGGAATTTTCTCTTCTGATTCTGTTATTTCATTTCAGCTGGAAGTCTTTCTATTCCTTTGGGTTTTTTTATCCCATAAACTGTGCATGGAAATATGTACACGTAGACACTCCCTCTGATATATATAAAATAATTACTCAATTTTTATGTTCTGCAGTATGTATATATATATATATATATATATATATATATATATATATATATATATATATATATATATATATATATATATATATATATGTATATATATATATATATATATATATATATATATATATATATATATATATATATATATATATATATATATATATATATATATATATATATAAAGTAAGTAAGTATTAATTCTTTATATAGTTTCAATTAATATTATATTTGTATGCTAAAAACAATTCAATTGCATTTACATAGACTTTGAAACAGAAAAAACTTTTACAAGTCAATCAAGGTTAGGTACGTAATAAGTAACGGTAAAATACCAGCATGTCTCTATAGCCAAATAGAAAAAAAATCAATATTTGAGGGAAGTTGTATATGAATACCCTTATATTTTCATATACTGGTCCTTAAAATATCTTATCAGCAGTCGTATTAAGATATGCTCACATACATGCATACATACATACATACATACATACATACATACATACATACATACATACATACATACATACATACATACATACATACATACATACATACATACATACATACATACGTACGTACGTGCGTGCGTGCGTGCGTGCGTGCGTGCGTGCGTGCGTGCGTGCGTGCGTGCGTGCGTATGTACGTACATACATACATACATACATACATACATACATACATACATACATACATACATACATACATACATACATACATACATACATACATACATACATACATACATACATACATACATACATACATAGACCAAATTCAACAAACCTTTTCATACATTATGATACATAAGTGCACACATTTGTGTGTGTGTGTATATAGTGTGTTTCTCGGGTTAGTAATATGAAAGATAAATCTTGTTATTGTTCCAGAAAAGCTCCACTTCTACACTGCTGACACTTTGAATAATGGTAAACAGTGACAAAGCCAGTGTGTGACTTTGAGTGGGGGGCGACTGTGACATTGTTCCTCTCGTTCATGCTATAGAAAGTTCAGAGCTCCTTTTTGAACAAAGCCTTCTTTGGTCAGCAGCGCATTTAAGACCCCTCAGAATGTGATGAGGGTAACCAACACTGGAAGGACCAGAAGGAGTCTGGCGTGTCTGCACACAGGGCCTTTAGAAAGGTCCTTTTCAACACACTTAAAACCACACCGTATTTAAAAATGTTTAGATGCATTCTCTCCCATTTTGAGTTTGTCCAGGAGGTTTATTTTCTTCTTCACCAGGGGCTGCTCAGAATTGTCAGGGACAGAGGTGGTAGAGGGGGAGGAAGGGCTTTTGCCTGGCAGTTCTAATGGCTGTAGCTCGTTTGCTAAACCTTGTGGCGTCATCATTGTGGGCCAAACCAAACCAATTCTCACTCAAGGTAAATGAATCCTGTCTGGTTGGGTTAGGCATTTAGGACCATAATATAGAGCCGTTGCCCTTTTTTGTCGACAGATGGAGATAGTTTCTTGCCTGGTAAGCGACAGACGAGCTGATAGGCTAGAGGCAACCAATCACAGCTTCTTCTTTCTTGATCGATTCGGGCTCAAGCTCAATCAATTAGTGCACCCAAGAGGTGAGTGGGAAATGGAATAGGTTTTTTGACGTTATCATTTTTGAACTGATAGGATTCTTGACCACTACAGTCATATAAAATTGTATTTTTAATTTTGTATTATGTTCATATAGTACTTATGTCTAATGTAGACTTTAAAAAAGCATTATTTTTGCAATGGAATATTTCAATTCCTCTTCCCCCATCCGGTGTGTTTATGTGTCTCTCCAGATCATTGGCGGAGAGGCCGTAAAACACGCCCAGAAACCGCTAAACCCCGCCTCTAATCCCGCCTCCGAAAGTGATGTAGCAGAAAAATGGTTGGACTACATAGTGTTCACTCGTGTTGGCATTGTCGGACACGCACTTTTACAGCGTCATCTCTATGTAGCAGAAGTGATAGAGCAACCTATACAACTCTGACCACAAGTTCAGCTTGTTCAGACTTCCTCAGCCTGAGCTTTTACTTCTCAAGGTAAAGAAAGTTATGTTCTGAGGACAGAGACTGTCTTCACTCGTGTGATCACCCCCCCCCCTCCCCTTTCAATGTGATATTTGTGTTGACCGTCGCATAAGAAGTGTTTTTGGTGAACTCAGTGTGTTGGTGGTGGTAGTGAAGGTGGGGAGGGGGAGGCACCTTTCAGTTTTTCCATGATGCTGTTTGGTACGTTGATGGTTGCAGAATATATCTGTGTCTGCCCTTCAAACCTCCTCCTTTACTCGAACTCTTGGTGTTTTTCTCTGTTCTCGAGGGAGAAAATTAGAGATATTGTCCTTCTGTTCATCATTTTTTAAACAACAAAATCGAGAATTTTTTTTTCATTATCTCTTTTTCTCAGAAATTACGTAAATTGAAAACTAGAGTGACATCATCTCTACTGCCTGCTGAAAATCAGTGATACTGTTGGGAAACCTGTGACTTCACTTTTAGAGTCAATAAACTGACGATGTTTATCGATTGGGGGAAACCAGATTTTTGTCTATCCTGTAACGTGCTGTTAACTGGGCATAGAAGAAGAATATGTTATCTTTTAATACATACTCAAGTTTATTTCTATTCCAGAAAATTACTTGTATATTCGAAAACAATAAACAGACAAGACATTTTAGCGATGAAAAGGTCTCAATTATTTCTAAAGAAATATGTGATCATGTTTTAAATATGCCAACAAAGGTAAAAATCGTTTTAATCAAAGCATTTCAAAGGCACCAGATATCTATAATTTTTATCCATTCAAAATATTGTAATGTACTGCCTGCCCTTCCATCATGAAATACCACGTAGTGGCGAACCCAATTTCTCAAATCGGGATTCATCTGTATATGAGAAACTAGAGACGTGACGTGTAATTAGAGTTGCGTTCTTATAGCTGATAGAACCCAAGACACGCCCATAAAAATGCGTTCGTTAACAAAGCTTCCTTCTCATTGTATTATCGAATTATGTCAAATGTTTCAAGTCCAAGATTAAACGCGAAAGGGATCACTCTTATCATCAGATAATATATGTCAAGTTGCGTATACTCATCTATAAAAGAATGAAAAATTATGTTATTTGAGACGAGTTTTTATGATTAGGAACCCAATAATGCGTTATAATACGCTTTTTTCTCAACAATAATAAAAATAAAAATCCCGAAGGCTTTATTTAATTTCAAGTTCTTGTGATATAAAGAAGTTTTTTTGGGGGGGGGGATATAATATAAATACTGATATGTTATTTATGTTACGATAATATATATAATTGGGGCGTTAGATAGCGTTACTACAAGAGAATGAAAAAAAATATCTAAATTGAAATGCATATTTCGTTGTAACAGAACCCAAGAAATATTATTTTATCCGCGATCTAGAGAGGAATTCCGTTGAGTCGCGTTCTTGTATATAAGAGCAGCCTTCGTGTCTGTAGAAGTACCAGTAGTAAGTTTCTAAAATTGCTTTCTTTAAAGATACCAAGAAAATTAGTCATTTTAATAGCGGTTTTATAGATAAGAACCAGAGACATGATACGAGTTGCGATTGACGTTGAAAAAAAACCGAGGATATGCCACTGCAGCTGCAGTTTTATATATAAGAGAATCAATTCTATGTCAATGAATTTGCGTTGTTATTTGTAAAATTACCAATGACATATTATTCAGGTTGCGATTTTATTTTAGTCGTGTTCTTGTGTATAAGAGAAAGGAAAATACGCCATTGGAGTTAACAAATAAGATTATCAGTTATCCATGGTCAATGAAGTCGCTTTTTTACATATGAAATAACGAAGAACGCACATAATTTGGTTGCTCTTTATTTTGATTGGTATTCTTGTATGTAAAAGCACCAAAAATACGTATTCGTAGTGGCGATTTTATATATAATATATATAATAGATTCAAAATAGGCCAATTAAGTCGCGTTTTTATATGTAATAGAATCAAAGATATACCAAATTGAATTGGTTTTTTATTTGTGTGGAGTTTTTGTATCTACAAGAGCTACACAGGCACGTTAGTATGATCATGTTTCACACATAAAATAAGTCAAGAGAATTATGTTTTTTTTTTATGTATAAAAAATACAAAGACTCCCCCAGAATAATGTGCTATAAACAAACAGCGATGCTATGTATGATTCATGTTTCTATATATAAATTTAGATATATGCATTGCAAATGGCTAATTTACTAATGATATATATATATATATATATATATATATATATATATATATATATATATATATATATATATATATATATATATATATATATATATATATATATATATAACTGAAACGCATCGTCTTTCGTTTTTTTAATATACAGTACGTAAAGAGAGACAAATAATTGTCGTAATTGGTCTCCGATTATGTACATAAAAAGCGCTCCTGCTCTTATAAGCAAAGTGAAGAAAGAAGATAAAATCTAAGGCTAATTATAACCATAGATGGTTAGGGTTTTACACCAAGGTAAACGCGCAGTCTCTTAGCAGCGAGAGAGAGAGAGAGAGAGAGAGAGAGAGAGAGAGAGAGAGAGAGAGAGAGAGAGAGAGAGAGAGAGAGAGAGAGAGAGAGAGAGAGAGAGAGAGAGAGAGAGAGAGAGAGAATAAAAGTCTTGCAATACCTAATTATAACCGATAGTGTCAGAGGTTTTACACCAAGATAAACACATTTTAAAAATAGAGTAGAAAAAAAAAAGGAACCTTGCAAGATCTAATTATAGCCGAAGATGTCAAGAGTTTTACATCAAGGTTAATCGTAACAGAGATTAGAGGAAGGGGCGATTAGCGAGTTAATCCAAATCCACTGTTTTGTTTAACATCCTGTGATGTTGGATTAAACAGGTATTGCGAAGCTTAGCCACAGAGCTCACTCACTATCTTTTCATTCCCGATCGCTTTGTCGCTACCGAGGCCCGAGACCTTCTTGCAAGTTTAAGCGCAGATATAGCATTGTTTCTTGTGAATGTGTGTGTGTGTGTGTGCTTTGACTTGGCCGCCCCTTACAAACGGAACTAGATAGACCATCTATCTAAATTTGATTACTAGATTTTAATCATTGGTCTTTTAATCTTAGTGATTTCTTGCTGCGGTTTTTTTTAATCTTCTAATTTTACTATATTTCCAGAATAGATAATCATTAATATGAATTCAAAGCGTATGATTTTTTGTGTTTATATATTCTCCTGGGGTATTTTCCAGCTTTTTTTTTTATAGTTCATTTGTTTTTAGTTAATGTTTTAACCCCTGTCAAGTGAGCGAAGTCAATGATATTGTCCATTAGTTATCATGGAGAACATAAAATAAGTTATTGAATATATGAATAAATTTATATATAGTTTCGTAGAATATATATATATATATAAATATATATATATATATATATATATATTATATATATATATATATATATATATATATATATATATTACATAAAAGCTCCAAAATATTTTTGTTTACTTTAATTGAAGTCAGAGGTCTTGAAGATACCATTCCACTGCTAACTTCTCATTCCGTTTCTTAATTTCTTATGCAGCCCTTATAATTATTCCACAACATTTCTCATATTTACTTAATAAGCGGACTGGACAGGGGCCGCCTACCGCAGTCAGAACGTCATATCTCAAGGGGCTCCAGAGTGATCAAGACTCGTATAGAAGTATGTAAATGATAATGCATGGAAAAAAAATCCCTTTTAAAACGGCAAAAGTCTTTAATTATTTTATAGCTATTAACGTTCAATCACTGCTTTAAATGAAGAATAAATTGGATTTTTTTTACTGGTGAATTAGAGAGCCTATTGCACGTCCTTCATGTAAAGATATATGTCAACAAGATAAAAGTAATTCTAAAAGCGTTCTTTATATGAAAAACTCTACGGATTGTATACATAAGATTTTAGATTTTTTTTCTCTCTCTCTCTCTCTCTCTCTCTCTCTCTCTCTCTCTCTCTCTCTCTCTCTCTCTCTCTCTCGGGTAATCACGGAATTATATATATATATATATATATATATATATATATATATATATATATATATATATATATATATATATATATATATATATATATATATATATATATATATATATATATATATACATATATATTATTTTTCTCTCTCTCTCTCTCTTCCTTCATTTTTTAAAGCTCTTCAATATTCTTATTATTATTATTATTATTATTATTATTATTATTATTATTATTATTATTATTATTATTATTATTATTATTATTATTATTATTATTATTACTATTATTATTATTATTATTATTATTATTATTATTATTATTATTATTATTATTATTATTATTATTATTATTATTATCCCTACTCCATGGTAAGCAACTGCCGGAAAACTCGTTTCTTGTGATTTTTAAATAATTCAGATTTTAAACTTAGCTGATCATTAATCATATCACTTTCTTAATTTATTTTATTATATATATGCTTAAATTTTTCTTTTTCATTTTGCTTTGAATTGTATTTATTTCTATCTTAGCTTTTTTTAAATCATAATAATCATTGCAAGATTATGTGAAGACATGTAAATTAATAGAGAGTAAATTTAGAAGGTGATCGCGCCACCGTCGCTGCGCATCTTTTTGATAAATACTATTCGCATCCGTTGACTATAGCGTAGGTCCATCTCATTAACACTGAAGATGCGAGTACTTCGCAAACCGGCGTAATGCACGTCATATCTATATGTTAAAGTAGATGAAACATCGATAGATAGATAGATAAAAAAAAAAATAGATAAGTTGTTCGGCATCATTTCTCTACGTATTTATGAATTCATATATGATTAGGTTTTTTTTATTTATTAATTATTAGTTGCTTTATATTGCAAGGAGAGTTTGTAGTGTTATATATATATATATATATATATATATATATATATATATATATATATATATATATATATATATATATATATAT
>JAXCGZ010010589.1:15000-25386 GCA_037179515.1 Halocaridina rubra | reverse complement strand
CTATGGCACCCATTACCCAATCAGGTGATACAAAGTGCCACTCCATAAGGAAACCTTTATAAACTACGTTCACATCAGATCCACTTTTAAGCATAAGGTGCGGGATGGAATCTTCTTTCGTGTCACAGATAACCCCTTTCAGCTCAGCAAGGTCATTAATTTGTCAATATAACATATTATTCCCATGAAGTCTGGTATCTTTAAGTGCAAGCCTAACCGTTCCGCGGCTCTGATGAACAGAAAATATTACACGTCCATTCTTTATGAACTTCAATGTTTTCTTTGATAAACTATAAACTGAATATTGAGTGAGCTTCACTCTACATGGTCTACCTCAGGAATATTTGTTGGTTTTGATATTATTATTATTTTTAACACGTTTATATATTTTATATATTTACTTAATAATATAATTATTTATTTATTTATTTGTTTATTTATGTATTATTGATTTTATTTTTTATTTACTTCTTCAATAGATCTGCAAGATGGGGAATTTTACAAAAGATGAAGACAAAAATTAATGCCCTCAAAATTATATTCCGCTTGCCTAGAAACTTCACCTCATGTACTTTATTATGCACTCACTAAAATCTACTGAGTCAAAAGTATCTAGCTGGCAAAGAATCATTAATTGTAATAATAATAATAATAATAATAATAATAATAATAATAATAATAATAATAATAATAATAATAATAATAATAATAATAATAATAATAATAATAATAATAATAATAATAATAATAATAATAATAATAATAATAAATAATAATAATAACAACATATGATCATCAACTGCTCAAGACCTCTTTCACATTTCTTAATTTTCACATTACCAGTAGCTTTCGACTGGAATTAAGAACCAAAATGTTCTAATTTTTCAAATTTCTTGAATTATTCAAAACATGAATAACATTTCTCTCTCTCTCTCTCTCTCTCTCTCTCTCTCTCTCTCTCTCTCTCTCCTCTCTCTCTCTCTCTCTCTCTCTCTCTCTCCTCTCTCTCTCTCTCTCTCTCTCTCTCGCATATTGTATAAAAAAAGAATATCAAATTACCCAGTCTCAGTATAGGTAGAAATACGTCATCGCATTCTTTTTTCATCACGAAAGTTTTGCATTTGAAGCCAATAAATATTTTCCACTAAATGTCTTCAAAGCGTTAGGCTGGTATATATACATTATGCATCATGACGCATTTGAAGCCATATTTGTCTTTCCTTCTGATTTGTCAATGTTATTTTTGTTGTTATATGTGCTCCTTGAAAACACGATATTTGAATTTGCTTGGGGATTTGACGGCTTTTCAGTATATATATATATTATATATATATATATATATATTAATAGTATATATAATATATATATATATATTATATATATATATATATCTATATATAGTATATATATATATATATATATATATGAATCGTATTTTACCCCTGCCGGGGACTCGAACCTATGACACATGATTAGCTGTGCCAAGGCGCTATCAACTACACCACTGAAGATCTAAAGTAGAAACAAACCTTACAGCTTAAGTGCTATACTAGGAATGCTCGCATTCTCTCTCTGCGTGCCTTTATGTTCATATTACAACTTCTCTCCTAACCTCACATATGGCTTCATTTTTCGCATTTAATTCAAATCTCAGCTATATAGGCATTAATAATAATCTAATAAACGCATTAAACATATGTGAAAAAAATTAAGTATATGTTTACCCCTTCCCGGGACTCGAACTTATAATTACTGTGCCAAGGCGCTATCAACTACACCACTGAAGGTCTAAAGGAGAATCAAACCTTGCAGCTTAACTGCTGTACTAGGAATGACTGCATTCAATTTGAAAGTCTTTTTGTTCATATTACAGCTTCTCTCAACCTCACTCGAGTGAGGTTAGGATAAGCGGTAATAAGAACAAAAAGGCATTCAGATGGGATGCGATCATTTCTAGTATAGCAGTTAAGTTGTGAATTTTCTTCTCCTTTAGACCTTAAGTGGTGTAGTTGATAGCGCCTTGGTACAGTAATTATGTGTCTTAGGTTCGAGACCCGGGCAGGGGTAAAATATAATTCATGTTTTCACGTATGTTAAAGTGTTTATTTGATTATTATTAATGCCTATATAGCAGAGATTTGACTTAAATTATATTAGTTGTATATGATAAAATTCTTGTTCATCTCTTTATTTGTATATTGCTAATGATAAAGTTATGTAATTCCTGTGTTGTTTTTTTTATATTCACGCGGCATAATATGATAAGGAACTTTTCCTCACTGTTCTTTTGTATATATATATTATAACTGTGCATGTCTGGCTTTTGTTGTGCATGTATATATTAAAATTCTTGTTTTTATTGCAATTGATTAAATATGTAAAAGTAATTTTTATTGAATTTAGTTATATTTGATGCATTTTATGTTCCTTTCTGTTTCTGTATAATGTGTATATGATAAGTTTCATATTATTTTATGTTTTAGTATATATTTATATAATGCATTTCTTGTTCTTAGCTGTTGATGTATAATTTTATATATCATAAAAATATTTTTTTCTATTGTTGTATTTACTTATATACGAATTATGTGGAAAAAATATTTCTCCTATTATTGATTTTAACTACATATAATAAAGTTATTTTTTGCCTCTGCTGTATATCCATTATCACTTTCATTCTATTCTACAACAAAATATAATTTGAAAGTTTTTAATGTTTCTACTTTTTATGTGTTCCTGAATGCTTTTTTTTCATATATGAGATAGTTTTGTGTTCCTGGGTTAATATTTTTTCAAAATATGAGGTAATTCTATCTAGTTGGTATGTAGGTAAGGCGATATATGCCAGGCAAAAATATTAAAATATTCTCTTTTCATGATTTTGGCATATTTAGTTACGTACATTTTAGATATTAGCAAAAATATATTTTTAGCTTTAAAAAAGAATTTAGTTTCTAATATTTTATTATATTCAGATATATTCATATGTCATTCGTTGGACACTGCTGTGAAAGGTATGTTTTTACTTCGTCTTCTTTCAACTTTGGTAGATACTTGATAACTATAACTTCTTCAATACCGCCTATCCACTCAGTGGCTTTGACTACTCCAGTATATAAAAATGGAAGATTAGGTCACGTTTCTAACTAGCTAAGGGCTGAAATTGCTATGTTATTGCTGAACGTCTGAGTGAACCACTTTTCCAACAAGCAATTTTTTTTTAAACTAGGCTAGTTAGTGGATAAAGTAGCTGTTACTAATGACATGCTTAAGTGCACAATGGCCGTAGTTGCTTCGATATTGTAAAATGACAGACTAAGGCACTTGTTTATCATAATTCACTTGTTCACTTAGTCAGTGCTCTTAGCTGCTGTACTATCAAAGATTGACAGAGTGTGCCACGTGTTTGAGAATTCAATGAGTTAAATGCTGTGTTATTGCAAAATGAGGCATTAAACAACTATTCTTCGCACGTTTTAGAATAGTATTTTAGCATTATAGAATGAAAGGATGCGAATTAGTTATTTTTTAACTTTCATATCCTGGTAATACTGTTACCTCTACAAAGCGTAAATATCTGATTTCATTTACATTCTGTCTCAATTAATTTACATTGTTCCTTTGAGCTAACGGCACTTGGAGATGATCTTAATGGTTACTTTTTATATATTTATTTTTTCAAATATGTGACTCAAGCAATTGTTTGTTTTTTCTCTTGATTAAATCGGGTTTCAGTTCACTGCAAATAATCTAAAGTTTTCTGGGATAAATACTAGAGACATAATTTAAAATTATGTCCTCATATTCTGACTCCAAACTTCCGTATAGATTTCCATCTTGCATTAGTATGGTTTTGACCTGTTCTGCTGCCATGTCATCATAGAAATTAACAAATCTTCAGTGATATCTGGCCTTATAAAATATTTATTCCTAGATTTACTTAACAAAAATGAGTTCTTTTATATTATTTTCTAAAAAAAAATTCTCTCTCTCTCTCTCTCTCTCTCTCTCTCTCTCTCTCTCTCCTCTCTCTCTCTCTCTCTCTCTCTCTCTCTCTCTCTCTCTCTCTCTCTCTCTCTCTCTCTCTCTCTCTCCACCTATCTACCTACTTCCTGCTCTTCCATTCTTGTTTATCAATAATCCTCCTACTCGCTCCGATCCTCTCCCTCTGGCACTATAACTATATATATATATCCCCTCCCTCCTGGCACTGAGAATACCCTATCCTCTCTCCCCGGCATCTATAGTTTTTACTTCCATTCCCGGTAGTTTGCCTAAGGAGATTTAACTGTAATTTCGTAGATAATGTAGTAATTATACCAACAAATCCCCTAATCTACTTTTATAGTTGTTTTGTTCGTGAAAATGAAGATTAATTTCCTTATTTTTAGTGTTGTTCTCAATGCTGTTGTTAAAATAGTTTTTTTTTTCTCTTTCTTCCTAATGTGAGCTTATTTTTTTTTCTGGTAATTCTTGTCTGTGCGTTGCTTCGCTTGTGATTTGATACAGTTGGTAGAGTCTTTTTGATATACTGACGAAAATTCTATTTGCAGTGCGAGTGCTGCGAGGAGGGTGATGCTTTTTGGTTTCAATACAACTTAGAAAATGAAAATAGTAAATGGCATATTGTGAAGAATTCTGTTAAAAAGTAACCAATTAAACAGTTTTGATGCAAGGTTAGTTTCTTTATTATTTCTCCAGTGAATCTGGCCGGGGAGAATGAAGCGCATCGTAACAGCCAACTAAAAGGAATGTCTCTGTTGGTAGGGAAGAACGCATTTAACTCGTAGTAATTGCTTGTTGTGAGAGTCTTTTACAAGGAATAGGGAAACGATGAGCTTGCCGTGAAGCTTTGCTCCCTCCCTAGTGTGTTCACTTGTGGCTACTTGGCTTACTTCAGCGGAATATAAGGTCACAGTGAATAAATTAATGAGGACACCTAACAACAATGAGAGTAGGAGTAGAAGTAAAGAATTACACAGCATATAGTTGATGATGCTGAGCAGTAATATGTTCATCGCTTTTTTTGATGTGATATTGATGTGGTCTCGTCTCACAAGTACTGTGTAGAGATTTGTAGCTTGTGGTTTTGGTTGGTGCAGCGACTGCTTCTTCCCATCCATCACCAGACTCTGGAACTCTCTTCCTCCTTTTGTCTTTTCTAATTCTTATAACCTATCCTCCTTCAAAATGCGAATCTATCGTTATCTCAGGGCCTAATCCTGCCATATGTCTAGGTCCTCAGTACTTCGACTATTCTGTCAGCCTGTCCTTTTACTATTGTGTATCATTACCTCATCTCTGCCTTGCCCTTAACCTTTTACTTTTTCTTAGTCTTAATGTTTCACTCGTGCCTGGGCCTTTGATGATGAGGGTAATATTCTTCCCTATCCCGGTGTCACACTCATAAAAAAAAAGTAAAGTATCCGTAGTGGTCGTGCCCTGTTTTACTGTGGAATATTTGGTAACTTGCCATTGTAGTAGTTGTAGTGATAGTAGTAGTGCCTGCCTTTTACATTGCCATCTGTATTTCCATGTAGCAGTTGCGAAGTAGTCTCGTAATAGTAGCATTAGTAGTATTGTCTTCATTTGTTCAGTCTTGGTGGTTTCAAGCTTTCTTTCATTCTCTTGTCGCAATGTCTCCGTGCATGCTATTATTCGTTCTTTTTTATTCATTCCTCTCCTTCGTCCTTATCTTCTTCCTCCTTTTATATTTCTTAGCCTGATCCCAGTGTCTTGTGGTCCACTGTAATTGACATCTTGTGTTTGAAAAGAGATGGCCTGGGGATATCCGGCCATCCCTCCCCCTTCCCTATCGTCTTCCACTTTCCCCAAGCCCTCCACACCCAGGTGAAGACGCTGATGGTAAAATCAATATAGGGAGTGATCGACAAAAAAAAAAAAAAAGTAAGACAGAAATAATGGTTAAGAGATGGCTGGATGCATTGGAGTTTTTTTTTTCAGGGGGGACAGGAGAGGAAGGCAGATATGCATTGAATAACAAGAATGCTTGAATCTTTCTCAATATTATGCTTAGATAATTACTAATTGTATTTTACCCATGAAAAGAAAATTATCCCAACACGTTCTTGTCTGTCATAACAAAATTTAGGAACCTAATAATTTTATTTTTGGCAGTGCAACTCGAAAAGGAATGAAGTGATTTCATATCTCAAATTGTGTATAGCAAGTGTATTGAAGAACATCTTGGTGTTCAGTCAGAATTGCATTACTTGTATTTGCAAGTTATTTAGATTGTAAAAGATCATTATATAGTTCATTTTGATCGAAATATTATATATTTTTAAAAGCAAAAGCCCACATCAGCAGCACTCCTAGCATCAGTAGGAAGTAAATGAGTATCATTAATATAGGTGTCAACATTAAAACATCTTCCCTGTTATTTTATATTAATATTCAACTTCACATCTTCAGCTTCAGTTTTCAGCCCTTAAACTTTATCAGTAATAGGTTTTTATTAAAATTTACCCTCAACATATTGACAAAAAGCGACTTTATGATAATAAATTTTCGTATTTTAACATCCTCTCCTTTTTATATCATGAATATCATGACAATAATCAACATCATTTTCATGATTTTTTTTTTTTTTAGTTTTCAGCATCAGCCACGTTTTTCCCATTCTTAAACAATTTGATAACCTTGTACTCTGACTTCCTAAAATCATGCCTAGCATCATTTTCCTTGTTCTTTAGAATATTTCCTTCATCATCGTAACTGTAATCATCATCATCATCATCACCATCTGCATTATTTTTACTTCAGCTTCATCTTTCCTTTTGTCCTAAACACATTTAGCAACTTAGTGTGTGTGTGTATGTGTGTGTGTTTGTGTGTGTGTGTACGTAAGAGAAATGCCTGTGGTGGTGTTGCATATGCCATCCAAAGCTCAAACTGTAGAATCGTCTGTGATATATTGGCGAAGGCAGAGAACCTCCTCCTTCGCCCTGTATCATCTTGTTATGGCTTCCTCGTTTGTATTGCTTCCTATGAACGACATCTGGTGGTGGATGGAAGGTGGAAAGGGATTGTAATGGAATAGGAAGTAAAGGACAGAATAGAGAAAGGACGGTCTGTTTTGGAGCTAAGAACTAGTTTAGAAATTGAAGGAACGGTTTGTTGCAGGGAAAGAAGGATTGGACGTGATTGTCCAGTCATTAGTAAGATAAAGTATTTCACAAACTTTGTTTTGCCTTTATTTTGTTTCTTATAAATCGTCAATGAGTATGTAAATTCAGTCATCTCAGGTATTTTGGAATTAGTTGTTATTGGGGTTGGAGGGTGATACATATGTACTGACTCCTTCATTACATTATGAGCTCGTATTTCTCCTTTTTTTTCTCACCATACGCCTGGTATAACGATTCATCGTTCATGACTCGGCTTTTGGTTGCATTTTCTGAACAATACTTAAATACCATTGGATTGTCAGGCCTGTCATGGCTTCTTGTTTTCGTCCACAACTCCCAATTTTACATATTTGCAGTAGCCTTCAACTGGGGGGTTCACTCATCCTTCAAGATGAACTAGTAACTTTATTATCATTAATTCAAGATCGAGTAGTCGCTATTTTTACAACATCAGATATTACTATTGCTGCTACTGTTACAACTACTACTGCTAGTTTTGCTAATGTTATGCTTTCCACTACTACTTTTGCTAATATTACTCTATCCACAACTACTTTTGCTATTTTACTCTTACAGCTACCACTGCTGATTTTGATGTTGTTATTATTTTTACTACTACTTCTACTACTGCTGTTGCTGCTGCAGCCGCCGCTGCTGCCTTTGTAAGAGTTTGATATTTTATTTCTGTTTTTTTCATGAGAGCTAAGTTTTGCACTTATCAGAATCTAAGTTCATGAAGATGCCTAACTAGCTGCTGAGTTGACAGGAATCACCATCCATGAGGAGCCTCACTACCTTCACCTTATCGCTGAGTGACTATTAGCCATATATCCTCACTTACAAAGAGAAAGTATATGAACCATCTCTTTGAATTAATTTAATGATTAAGTATCCTCACATGCTTACCTAATATTAGAGCGAGTAGTGGTAACAGTGAGAAATCCCTGTCCATGATTTGATAAATATTTCACCGGAAATAAAGTTTTTTTTTTCGGCAAGAGAATTTACATCTAAAGCTATGATTGCGTTTAAATCCGTGATTTGCATTTAGTATCCCTTTAATTCGGCTGCTGGAATTAGATCCATTTATACTGAGCTTTGGCTGATGTCCCGGTCTTCAGCTGGATTCCGCTTTGGCAGTGAGCTGGGAATGTTAGAGAGAGCTCTGAAAGGAATACTTGGGTGTACCAGGCTACACCTGCCCATCTATTTATGTATTTATTTATGTGTTTAAATGAATTTACGACGGATAATTTATATATTTAGTTTTATACTCATCATACATGCAGACTCAATTTGTATTGCTTATTTATATAATTATTTCTTGTGAAGATATACTGTGCATTATCTGTTTATATATCCTTTTAAAATATTTATTTATATACATAGGTAGGTGGGGAGTTATTTATAACTGGGCGAATGTATTATTCACATTTCAGTAAATTTGTATGTTTAAAAAGCGTGAACATAAATATATCACCGTAGACGGAAACTTTGATAAATTGTGCTGGCTAAAATTGCCACATTCCTTCTCTTTTGGGGAAACCTACGAAAATATTTTTAATATAAGTCTTCCTTATGATACTAGATGGATAAATCGATAGATATAATAAAATAACTAAAATTTCCTTTACTTATATATATATATATATATATATATATATATATATATATATATATATATATATATATATATATATATATATATATATATATATATATATATATATACATACATACATACATACATACATACATAATATATATATATATATATATATATATATATATATATATATATATATATATATATATATATATATATATATATATATATATATATATATATATATATATATATAAATAATGAGAGAGAGTATTCAGAAGAATGCGTTCATTCTCTAGCTTAGTGGTTAGTTGAGAGGTTATCTCCTTCTTGTGTACATATAGCAGTGTAGTTGGTAGCCCCTTGGTTCAGTAATTATGTGTCTTAGGTTCGAATCCTGGCCAGGGGCAATATTTGTTTCATGAATTCACATATCTTGTTATGTTTATTGATCATTTTTTATGCCTATATGGCATGGGGTTTGAATAAATTGCGAAAATGAAGGAACGAATGAGGTTGGAAAGAAGTAGTAATATGAACAAATAGTATATAGAAAAATGCGCTCATTCCATAGCTTAACAGTAAGGTGAGAGGTGGGCTTCTTCTTTTGACCTTCAGTGGTGTAGTTGGTAGCGGCTTGGCGCAGTAGTTATGTGGTTTAGGTTCGAATCCCGGACAGGAACCATATGCGATTCATGTTTTCGCATACGTTCATATTTTTTTGTAATTGCTTATGCCTATATAGCATGGGATTTGAATAAAATGCTAAGATGAAGCCACGAGTAAGATTAAGACAAACCGTAAAAGGAGCAAAAGCTATTCAGAAGAAATCTTTCCATTCCCTAGCTTAACAGTTAGTTGAGAGGTTAGCTTCTTCTTTTAGACCTGTGCGACTTGGCACAATAATTATGTGTCTTAGGCTTGAATTCCGGTCAGGGGCAAAATATGCTTCATGTTTGCATATATGTTCATGTGTTTATTTGATAATATATATATATATATATATATATATATATATATATATATATATATATATATATATATATATATATATATACATATATATATACATATATATATATATATATATATATATATATATACATATATATATATACACACACATATATATATATATATATATATATATATATATATATATATATATATATATATATATATATATATATACATATATATATACATATATATATATATATATATATATATATATATATATATATATATATATATATATATATATATATATATATATATTGCATAAACGCAAATTATCAAGTTGAGTTAGTTAGCTTTGACGTTGTGTCACCATTTACTAAAGTACCAGTTGATGATTTACTTCAGCTTTTACACATGGAACTGGACAACTCCAATTTACCCCCTTACAACTCGCACAATTATTGATTTAATTAAGCTGTACATTAAAGTTGTAAATTGTATTTATTAAGAATTTTGTAAAAGAAACGTTTAATAAATCTAAGCTTTTATGTTTGCCATTCTACTATAATTTCGTAGAATTACCTGGGTTATTAAGGAGTTTAATTGTAATTGTCATTTTTCAGAATTAGGACTGTGTTAGGAATGTAATAATAAGGATTGCTCCAAAAT
>JAXCGZ010010589.1:5000-10000 GCA_037179515.1 Halocaridina rubra | reverse complement strand
ATTATTATTATTATTATTATTATTATTATTATTATTATTATTATTATTATTATTATTATTATTATTATTATTATTATTATTATTATTATTATTATTATTGTTATTGTTATTATTATTATTATTATTATTATTATTATTATTATTATTATTATTATTATTATTATTATTATTATTATTATTATTATTATTATTATTATTATTGTTGTTATTATTATTATTATTATTATTATTATTATTATTATTATTATTATTATTATTATTATAATTATTATTATTATTATTATTATTAATAGCTTCATTTTAATTTGTATATAATAATAAATTCTGTTTCTGTGAGCAGGGTGGCTCGAAAGGAAATTAAATTGATGTAAAGAGGCAGAGTTAGGTGCTTTTCTAATTCCCTCTCTGTTTTTTTCCTCCTAAGACACAAGCTAACTGCATGCCACATTTGAGCTGCGGTAGCTATTCAGTTATTTACCTTAACTGTAAATACCGCTTTGATAAGGTAGCTACTTATAACTACCCTCCCAAATGGACACTTCATAGTTTGAGCCAAATCCGGGAAGACTCATCTTATTAGGATCACATTTAGCACCCATTGTGTAGATAGGAGACTTTTCAGCCTTGTTACTGAAGTAAGGGTGCCAGCATTTAAAAGATTATTGTATTTACTTCACTGCTTGAAACTCTTTTTTTGAGAGTGACATAGTTAGTTGTGGATGATAACCTGGAAAAGGAGATATAATTATAAATTTATTTGACGATAAGAAGCGACTTTATTACGGAGATCTTTCCAGTCTGCAGAATCTGTTAGATGAGAAAATGAAGAAAAAGTTAAGAGAACAATTTAATTGTAGAGAAAAATCAGTAAACTTTACTGTTCGACTTTTACATCCATAATAAGAAGAAAAATAAAGAAAAATGCTTTAATTTCCGAGATAAAGTTGAAAAACTTAGTTATTCCCAAAAGACTTCAGTAGAACCTAACCAGTAACTTATTTATTTTTGTAGTAATACTTACAGATACCCTGTCACTAGACCCGGAAGTTTGCGAACTGAATTTTTCGTTGAGTCCCTCTCACATAGACTAACCATGACTTTGGCGAAGAGACTCTATAATTATTATAGTTCCTTTTACTAGATGCTCACCAGCAACTTGTGTTTCTAGAGACATTTTCTTATGAAACCCTTTCACTAGAAATTATTTTCCCAAATATTTTTAGTTGTTGTTGTAAAGACCATGTCCAGAACAAAACCATCGTCTTTCGCACTTAGAGACTATACTCACAGAGGCAACATCAGTAGACACTAAACGAACACTTTCACATCTTGCGTTTTGACTGTACTTCTTCCTCTTTCCTTCTCGGCGTCTCCCATATCCTGTTAATTCTATTGAAGTATGGTGCAAGGCTGGACTACCTAGAGAAGCCATCGTTAAGGGCCTAATTGGACCTTGTATCTCATGTTGGCTAGCGCTCACAAGGGCTGCTCGTTATCGGGATCCAGATTGATATACGGTGAATCGTGGGTGATTTGGTCGTGTGAACTTTTTTTTATATTTCTTCTTCTTCTTCTTCTTCTTCTTCTTCTTCTTCTTCTTCTTCTTCTTCTTCTTCTTCTTCTTCTTCTTCTTCTCTTCCCCCTCCTCCTTCTTTTTCTTCTTTTTCTTCTTTTTCTTCTTTTTCTTCTTTTTTCTTTTATCTTTTTTTCTTTTGCTTCTTTTGCTTCTTTTGCTTCTTTTTCTTCTTTTACTTCTTATTCTTATTCTTATTCCTATTCTTATTCTTATTCTTCTTATTCTTAATTTACCAGTCTACCTCTTTTCCTTTTCCTCTTCCTTTAACATTATTTTGTTAAGCAACCTAAGTAATTTGAGATATAGATGGGCAACAGGTTATATAAACTCATTTGCCATGTTTCCTAATATATATATATATATATATATATATATATATATATATATATATATATATATATATATATATATATATATATATATATATAAAAGATTAACATTAATACCGTAACTATTTGGAGAGTAAGATTGAATTTGTTTTCAAGTTGGATTTGCAAGAAAAAAATTCAAGCAGCTTGGTATGGTAGTGGTGGGTGAAGAAGAAGAAAGAAAAAAGGGGAAAGAAAATGTTCCACAGTTATAAAACTCAGACCATAGGCATGTAAAAGATAACTCATTATCTCGTACGCGCCCCAAAAGGTCATGTGTTTTTTTCTTATATTTTTTCTCATACTGTTCGAGTGGGAAATGGCAAAAAATAAATATTATTCGAGAATAGAACGTGAAAAACATATACAATAAGTAACTTATAGTCTTTAAATATATTCACTAATCCATAACTTTTAATTTTTTTATTTTAGATTGTATTTCCACGAGTAAGTTGTGACATGAGTATTATGGTACCAATTGAAGCCTGTTCTTGTATAGATACTATTCTACTCTTACCCCCATATTTAATAGTGTGTGAAAGAAGAATTTCTGCATGTCTCGTTGAAACTCTATCTGCTTCTTGTCATTGCGTACATACCCTACCTGAAAGTAAAAATTTTGATATGACAGTTTCCAAAATGGAGTGAGTTTTGGAATATCTGCAATGGCTGTTGTATCGCTCATCTTTCTATTTGCAACAAAACTGACGCTGTTACATTAAAAGTGTAAAGAGTGCACTCATATTGACAAACTAAGTTACAATTATAAGTACCGTCAAATGCATCTTTATCTGAAAAATAATGCTGAATAAAGGTGACAGGGCTAAATGGAGTTAGAAGTGTCCTATAGATTTGGTTTCAAAAAACTCAGCTGAGAAAATGAAGTGGCACCAGTAAAGAGCTTAGTAATTGACACTTCTCAAACAATGTAATGACTTCATTTATTACTCGATGGTGTTCTTTGCCCGTCAAAAATAAAATGAGGAACATTCTCGTATTGTCAGAAGTATGAAAACTACCATTTTCTAGAGTAGGGGGAACATTCAGTTCAAAAATGTGAGAATAAAACTTATGTATATGAAAGACAAAACTAGGAATTCCTAAAATGCAATGTGCCCTCGTGTTTCGTGAACTGTAATTGGCACTTTGAGAAAATGAAGTAGAGATTTCTTACAAAATGTAAGGCTCTTAGAGCAGCTGAGTACTCTTCGAACGACTGTCATTATCAAGATTCCTCGAATTCCTACTGTGCCAACATCAAAATTGGAATTATTGCTGAGAAATTTGGTCCAAGATATCCTGGAAAATAAAATTCTTAATTGTGCCTAATGCATAAGATTGTACTTGGATAATCAGGAGATTTTGGATTGAACCTCCAAATGTGGTTCATTTAGCATTTCTTCATCAGAATCTCTTGGGGGAAAGTGAGAGGGAAGTTATTCAGAAGAATCCGAATTGAGCTTCCAAACAGGTTCAAGTTATATTTCTTGACTGTAACCCATTAAGAGTAAGGAACCAGTAGTGGCATCTCGTGTATATAGCCCCTTTTCAAATCAGCATTTAAAGCGTGTGATACGTTAGATATTATGGGGTATCAGTGATAGAGAATAATATTTTCGAGCTCGAACTTCGATAGGGGCAATAATACCCATCCTGCCGCTCTCACTAAGATACACTTAAATTTATATGGAAACTAGAGAAATTTCTTATCATTCGTAAACATAATTAGGACTTTAAGAGAGGAACACTTTTCGTTTGAATGTTTCCATGAGTTTAGCCTCCCTGTTGTTTATCAACACATTCTCAAGTTTTAAATGAAATAAACGCTGTGTGTGTGTGTATATATTTATGTATGTATAAACATGCGTAAAAAGAAATAAGGATTTGATATCGTGAATCTAGGTGAGTTACATTCATGAAGATCGATTCTTATTTGGGAGGGCGTGTGAGGAGAGTCATTTAGAGTCCGTTAGACCATATGTGGACCGTTAGCGTGCTCTCTGGAACCGGATAATGATAGTTTTAGCCAATTAAAAGGCTTAGGTTATCACCTTTCCGGATCAAGCCTACACGGGGAGTAAATCCTCTTTTGGGGAGAGCATTGTAATCTCATTTTGGATAATAAACTAAACTTCAGCATTAGTAAGCCGGTTTGGCCCGCCTTTCTCTTTCTTACTTTTAAATTTACTAAAATTCCATATTAGCAGAGGAGTGTACCCTCATTCTTTTCCTCTTTTCCTGTCATTTTCTTTATTACTTTTAAATTTTCTAAAATTTATATTAACAAAGGAGTGTATCCCCTTTCTATCCCTCTTTTCATTCTCTCTATTACTATTAAATTTACTAAAATTATATATAAGCAAAGGAGTGTATCCCCTTTAATTTCTTCTTTTTATTCCATATTATGTTACTTTAAAATTTACCAAAATTCTATTATAAGCAAAGGAGTGTACCCCCTCTCTTTTCCTCTTTCTCTTCCATATTATATTACTTTAAAATTTACTAAAATTCTATTATAAGCAAAGGAGTGTACCCCCTCTCTTTTCCTCTTTCTCTTCCATATTATGTTACTTTAAAATTTACTAAAATTCTATTATGAGCAAAGGAGTGTACCCCCTTACTTTTGCTCTTTTCCTTTCATTTTCTCTATTATTGTTATTATTTACTGAAATTCTACATTAACAAAGGCGTGTACCCCTTCCTTTTCCTCTTTTCAAAATAAAATTCTCCCTGTCCTATTTTCAAGAAGGTTCTCACAGGGTACAAGATGACATGAGTGCCAACTCTCATTGTCTCAGTTGACCTTAAAGGGGGGTTTACACGGTCAAACGGTTCGTCGAACGCGGTTCGACAGACAAGTGTTTGAAGTGATGTTCGAACCTGTGAACGGGGTATTTGGTGGTCGAACACGTTCCGTGTTTGACCACCAAATACCCCGTTCACACGTTCTAACATCACTTCAAACACTTGTCTGTCGAACCACGTTCGACGAACCGTTTGACCGTGTAAACCCCCCTTTACTCTTTATTTTCACCTTGAGGAGGATGAATAGTAAA
>JAXCGZ010010589.1:0-2500 GCA_037179515.1 Halocaridina rubra | reverse complement strand
TAATAATAAAAGTAATAATAATAATAATAATTATTATTATTATTATTATTATTATTATTATTATTATTATTATTATTATTATCATTATTATTATTATTATAATTATTATCATCATCATTATTATTATTATTATTGTTATTATTATTTAGGTTTTCAGTAGATTCAGCTATGTATTCATTAGCGGTATACTGTGTGGGCTGAATCTTACTAATTTAAATTAACCTTCGATAACTGTTATTTTGTTTATTTCTTATTTTCTATTTAATTATTTATCTCCTTTTATTTAGTAACTTTGAAGCCAAATGAATATTCAGATGCTGCTTTATGGTGTCGATTTTATTAGTATTTATATTTAAGCTGGCTTTCATCTGTGGTCTTTACGGTGTTTGAGATCTTCACTTATTTTACATTTCCTTGAATCTCAGACGTCTGGAGAACATTAGAGTGAAGCTCTGTCACGATTTATAAAGCTTTGTTTCATATTAAGATTTTGAGATTTCAGTTTTATTTTTATTAACAAAACCATTACTTGCGAGATTTAGGCATTTATGAGGGAGTATGGTCCTGGAAATGAGAGAAGTGAATGAGAAAGAGATGAGTTTTGGAATAATTTGAATGAGTGTGTGGAAGTCTTAGGAATGAATGGGAATGTGCTGTTGATGGCGGATTTGAATGCTAGAGTAGAAAATGAGCCAGTGGACGGTGTAACTGGAAAGTCTGGTGTACCTGGTGGAAATGAGAAAATAGAAAATATATGACAGAACTGAGTTTTGGGAAAGGGATGATTATTGCTGGTGCTGTGTTAAAAAAGAAAGATCTGAATGAGTAGCCGTGGATCTGAGTAGTTAAACCTGGAGTAAATCATAAAACATTAATGGTTTATGTAGTGGTGGAATTGAGAGGGCGAGCGGAAGAGTATTGGATATGAATGTATTGAGAGGGGCAAATGGCGGAATAACTGGTCATCTCTAGTGGAAGGAGACTGAGAGTGGAAGAAAGGTGGAAAAAAATATGGGAGGGAGGAAGACATATGCTTAAAGTGAGCAAAATAAATATGAAAGAGGAATTGTGTGAGCTTAAGGCAAGTATGAGCAATCTTTGTAACGTATTGAAAGAGATGGTGGAGGAGTTCTGAATTGTGCACAGAGATATTGCGTGTGGGTTGAGAGGAATGGGTGTAAGCAGCAGGAAGAGTAGTGAATGGTGGGATGAAGAGGTGAGTGTGGCAGAGGCTGAAAAAAAGCGAGAATATAAAATATAGCTGCAGAGAGTATATGTGGAGGCATACGAAAAGTATAAAATGAAGTGGAAATTAACAAAGTACATTGCGAGAGAGACAAAGAGAAAAACGGTTGTGCTATGGGGAAGATGCTTGTTTGAAACTCTTGAAAGGAATAAAATGATGATTTGGAAGGAATTGCAAAAAGGGTTGAATGTTGAGTCCGGTAGGGAGGAGAGTGTGACTGGAGCAGATGGGCAGTTGCTTGTGTGAGAGTGAGGTAGTCGGAATATTTTAAGGGACTACTAAATGTGGAAAATGATGGTGAGGCAGTGATTGTGGCTGGTGGAGATGCATAGAAAAGGACACTGCTATTTGAAGGGAATGATATACAAATTACAAGTGAGGAAATACAAATGACATTGAAATTTATGAAAGCAGGTAAAACACCAATGGTTAGAAGGGTATCATGTGGAATACTTGTCAAAATGTGGAGAGAGATTAGTGGAATGGATTGTGAAGTTGTTGAATGTATATTTCATGAAAAAGAGTGTCCCAGTTGTTTGGAGAATTGTATCCTCAGTTCCATTATGGAAATGAGGTGAGCACGATTTAATTAGTTTTTGAGGACTTTGTTCGTTGAGTGTAGTTGATATGGTATGTGGGAGATTGCTGATTTAGGGAATTAGGAAAGTCACTGAGAGAATGATTAGGGAATAACAGCATGGATTCAGAAGACGAAGAGAGTGTGTTGATCTCCCATGTAGTAGGTTGACCCATGGCACCAACCGCCCGTTGCGATACTACAGCTGCATGGTCTTGTGGACTTAAATAAGACTGTCCAGGACAGTTCGATGTTATGTCTTCCTTCAGTTACGGTTCTCTTTCTATGCCCTACATCATCCCTAAATATTCTTGGATATTCGTTACACATGTCTTATTATTCCTTCACATCTGACAAGTCACAATACTCCCCATCTATATTTTTCTTCATGTTTTCGTCGTGTCAAGGCCTGATGAGAGTAGACTTATTTATTTTATCTTTTTGCCAGTCCTGGTGTCACAATCATAAAAAAAAAAAGTGTGTGGTAAAACAGGAATATGAGAAATTCCTAGAGAAAGAAAATAGGCTAAAAGAATAGTCAAAGTAGTGAAAACCTAAAAATAGAACATGTTTAGGACCTGAGATGGCAATAAATCTGTTTTTGAAAGAAGAAAATCATTAGAGTTAGGGTAAATAGAAACAGGAAGAGAGTTCCAGACTTTGGCTGTTGAAGGAAT
>JAXCGZ010010588.1:5000-25433 GCA_037179515.1 Halocaridina rubra | reverse complement strand
ATATATATATGCAAAGATGAATGTTAAATATATGCACAGCCCCTTTCGTGAAGAAAAAAAAACTTCGTTTCAATATTCTTTAGTAAAGAATATTTCATATCCTTTATCCAACAAGGTATGGCAAATTGAGATCCATCGTTTACACATCCGTAAAGCTAAACCAAGTTAAGTCTGAATAACCTCTATGCGGTAATCCTTGCTACTGTGACTTTTGTATTACAATGATTAAACGTAACGGAGTGTTCAGTAACATCATTTTGTGAATTTCTTTCAGTAAGAACATTTTGTGAACGCATTTCGTGAATATTTCTACGTATTCGTGAAGCTACAAATTACGATAGGCAGAATATATGTTAATATAAGGAATTTATTTAATAATTAGCTTTTAGAAATAACTATATTTTGCGATCGAATTTCGTGAATGTTTTACGTATTCGTAATGCTGCAGTTTACGAATTTTTGAAGAGAATATGTTATTGAAAAGAATTTTATTTAATTATTTAGGAAAATATCATTATTTTGTGAACGCATTTCGTGAATATTTTTGCGTTTTCGTGACATTAATGTACGAAGAAAAGTCTTATGTTAGTGAAGAGAATTTAAATTTTGTATTTATAAAATAATTTACTTATGCCTATTAAGATATTCTTATAAATTTGATATTTATATTAAAAAAAAAATTATAGATATTTAGGATTTTCGTTACGTTTTGTGAAATATTGAATGATATCAAGTTAATGATAAAATGTACTTAACAAAACTTACTCTTAAATCTTAACTATATAACTATGAATAATAATAGTAATAATATTAATAATAATAATAATAATAATAATAATAATAACTACATTAATAACAGCAATAATAAGTGTACTTCCACTACCACTATTACTACTAATGATAATATCATTTATGGAAAACTTATGCATTAACTGTGCAAATTATAAATACATTTGGTTGCTGGCATTTGGCAAAGAAATAGAATGTAATTGAGCTTAAAACACGAATCAATTGCCTCAACAAAGCCAAAAACAATGTACAATCACCCAATGTCCTAAAAATAACTCTATAACACATGAGAATTAAAACTTAAAGAAAATCACATTATTATTTTCCATTCGAGAAATTATATTTTCTCTACGATGTCTTCCAAAACCTATTTTTCTTTAAGGAAGATGAATATATATATATATATATATATATTATATATATATATATATATATATATATATATTATATATATATATATATTTAGCTCTGAAGGAAAAATGAAACGACGGAGTGCTGAGATCTTTCACACAGTATTATAGTCCATTTTCAGAGCTTGAGTTGCTCTGAAGACGGTCTATGATTCAGTCTGAAAAATCTCAGCACTCCGTCGTTTCATTTTCCCTTCGTAGCTAACTTCTATTCATCTGTGTCACGTGTTTATATTTTCATATTTAGAAATACACACACACACACATAATATATATATATATATATATATATATATATATATATATATATATATATATATATATATATATATATATATATATATATATATATATATGCTATGGCTTATTTAAAATAATTTTCTTTTTCTTGAAATTCATTTTGAATTAAATATAGTATTACAATATACATTTACATATATACACTGGTAATTAGATAAAAAAAAAAGTCACTGTGGTTATATATCTTTAGGTTACAAATTTTATGGTCTAGAGAGATCGAAAAATTACCATTTGTATCAACAAACTATCAATAATACTACGTACAGCTTTAATACAGGAATGACAGTCTTAGGCCACTTTCATACCAAAGTGGCACGTCGCACGCCAGTTGAAAACAAACATCCGGATATATATGAAACCATTCACACAAAAGTGGCGTGACATGTGACGTGTCACGCCACTTCTGTGTGAAAGGTTTCATATATTTTCGGATGTTCGTTTTCAGCTGGCGTGCCACTTTGGAGTGAAAGCGGCCTTAAATATCATAGTAATGTCTTTTTTTTTATATAGTTCTGTATCTTACAATTAACACAACTCTTTATTAGGAGATCTTTTTGAAGGTCTAGCAATTGGAATCTGTAGCCTTGAAGAGACAGGTTTGGCAATTTTTAAGAATTACGAAAGAAACTTGGCTTGATATTGTCTGCTTTCATTTTTTATGTAGTTAGTACATATGCGTCTTAGTTTTTTGTTTTTCCTAGATCCTCTAAAAATATGGAATATCAGACTACTGTCATAGGGACAAAGGAGTGGAAATCAAATGCAGTCTAAATACCTTTTCAAATATTTTTATGAAATTTAGATACCTTTTTCTAAGCCATCACTTTTTGTGTCTTCTTAGAATAAGAAACAAGAGTCTACAACCACAAAGGCAAAGGGTCTGGTTGGCATTTAAAAACAGACAGTAAGAAATATCGTTTGATAATGTCATTTTTCAAACTTTTGCTGGTCTTGAAAAATACCCTCTTTCTCAGCCATTTTTTCTAGGTGTTTTTTAACTAAGCTTGTGGCCTTATGGCTGAAAATTGAAATTTTATACTTTTGTATAAAATTTAAGTTTTCAGCCATAAGGCCACAAGCTTAGTTTGGAAGTCATAAAACAGCCTATGAGAAAATGTCTTCTTTTTCAGATATTTTCATAGTTATGACAACTCTCTTTCAGCCATCCTTTCTCAGGGTCTTAAAAAAAAAACAAGAAAACTACCACATACAGCCATATGGACACTAGGCTGGTCTGGAAATCACAAGAAGTCTGAGAAAATAAAATTTTCGCAAATATTTTTAGAATTAACCCACTTTTCTCTGACTTTGTTCTAGATCTTGTTTAAATAAGAAAAAAATACAGACTACAGTTATAATTACACCGACGTTTGGAAGTCATAAACTAAGAAAAATTGCTTAAAGAATTAATGTCTTTTTTCAAGTATTTGTACACCCTGTACACATTTCAGCCATCCTATTTCTAGGTTTCCTAAAAATTAGGAACTAGAGATTACTGTCATAAAGACACAGGTTGGGTCGAAAGTCTTATACTTCATGCAAGAAAAACTGCTTAATGATGTCTTTTTTTTTTTTTTTTTTTTTTTTTTGGTCAAGTATTTTTGTAAGTTAATAGATCTCTTTCAGTCATTCTTTTTCTAAGTCTTCTAAAAATTAGAGACTATAAATTACTGTCAATAAGGACACAGGTTGGTTTGGAAGCCATAAACAGTATCTGTGGACATTTTCTTTATAAGGTCTTTGTTTTAAATTAATGTACACTTATTACACGCCCGTCCCAAACATTGTTTTAGGCTACTTTGAAATTTGCAACTCAAGGTTGCAATCTGTAGTCACAAGAGTACAGAGCAGGATATCATGAATACCCTGTGAAAAACTTGGTTTGAAAAGAATACCGTTTTGTCAAATATCTTAAAGTTCATAGTTGGACAACTTTCATTTCCTTGATTCGTAGGAAATCTTAGAAAATACAGACTAAAGTCTTGGAAAAATTTGGATTCATCTTGATGATACTTTTTCTATCAAATGTTTTAAAGTTTACAAATCTCATTGTCAATTTTAATTATCTCGATACGTTGGATATTCTCATAAAACACTGGATTGGAAACTGTAGCTAAAGAGAGCCAGGGCTGAAAACGTGTTGTCCTTTTCCTATATTATCATCCGGGGTAGGAAAAACTGTGGAAATACTTTGCTTTTTTTTCATCCTTCCTTTCACCTGGGTCTTGAAAACTTATGCAGTGAAAGAGAAATTAGTCCTTTTTATTCATGACCTTCCACCAAATCAGACAGAGAATGGAGAGAGACAGGCACTGGCTGAATGCCACGTGAACGCCACGTGTTGTCATTTGTGAACTATCTCTCTTTATGGTTGGTAAATGCTGAAAATAAAAAGAGGTTAATCATTTAGCTAGTATTTACATGATTTAAATATTGCATATGATTACCTAAAAGTGAAAATGTAAATTTAAAAGGATTTTATTTTTATAAAAGTAAATTTTTAAGAAAATAAAACAAAGCATGTGAAATACATTCAGTTTTTATGTGCATCTGTAAATAAGGCTGAATGAATCCTTCAGGCTGTATTTTATGTGGAGAAAGTGTGTGTGTACATGTACTGTTATATATATCTTGTAATATTTAAATAGTAAAGATAATTTCATACATGTAATGTATAGTATATACTGAAGATATAATATGTTAATATAATACTCATCTATATATGTTGCAACGATAAGAAACATTGCTCATGTATATATACTTGCGTATATGTATGTATAATATGGTATACTTATGGTGCGCGTATATATGTATATTCGTGTATGTATGTGTGTAGTTTTATATTCTTATATTCCTCTAAATGTGCTAAAGGGGAAAAAGTGTTGCTCGTGTAGGTATGCATGTTTCATGTATGTCCGTTTTATGTGCATGTATATTTGTCATGCATGTGCGTATACTGTGCATACTTGCAATATGGTGAGCGTGTGCTCTAATTAAATACTCATAAACTCACCCTACCGTTTTCAGCTTGGAAATTATCAGCTATTCTGCGCAAGTCAAGTCCAATTTGTCTCAATCTCCTTTGTTGGACATCCAGTGAATCTCTTCCACCTCCTCCTCCTCCTCTTCCATCCTCCCCTCCTCCATCATCTCTTCCTTCTTGCGAGCTCGCCATTTCTCTTGTTATCACCGTTGTTGCTTCTCTGTCTGGTTCCCCTTCAATATTCTCTCTCGCCTGTTGAAGTAAACGAGGGACGGGTTCCTGCTGCTGTGTTTCTGAGCTCCTATTCATTTCCTTGGCGTGTTCCAATCTCCGAAGGGCGTCTCCGTTCTGTCTTTCATCTTTGGTAGAAGAGAGAATCTTGGCCTTATCACCAGAGGACGTGTTAGAGCTTCCGTCTCCTGTTGGGGGAGAACAGTTTGTCGCATTGTCCTTGGAGGAAGGCTTTGGAGTCTCATTCTCACAAGTTCCTTGTCCTTCTGCTGGAGGAGAGACCTTATTCTTATTCCTGGAAGACGCGTCTGTTGTTCCCTCACGAGGTGTCTTTTGTTTCGCAACAGCTGAGGGATTTTTCTCTTGGCACTTGGTTGTCACATGTGCCATCCTTTCTTTATTCTCTGTGGAGCAGCTCCCGTCCTGCCCTTTCTCCTGAGGAGGGCTGTTAGGTGTTGATGGGGGCGTTGGAAAGACTGATAAATCGTTTTGGAGGGGAGAAGATGGTGGCAGGTTGATAAGATCTGCATCAGGTGGGTAAGGAAAAGAGAAAGAAATATATAATTATCTTTATATAACCTTCCAGTGATATGCAGTTCTTAAGTTTACTTCTATACTATATATAATATTTATAATTATCTTTATATAACCTTCCAGTGATATGCAGTTCTAAGTTTATTTTTATACTATATATAATATTTAAATGTCTACAACAATATCAAACACAAATAAAACTCAGGCACGGGAAAAGGCTCAAATTTGGCAACGAAGTACATTGAAAAATGTCAAGATAATATCATATCCAAATCAAGCGAAATATAACTTAAAATTTCCACATACACACAAATCGAACATCGCGTGAGCTGCGGAATACGTCAACAAGTTGAGAGATTAATAAAAATAAGCCCATCAAGGTACATTAAAGATAAATAAAAATTATTTCACCGAAATAAAGTGATATGACGTTAATTCTTATGGACGGTACTTAAAATCAGACTCGCGGTACGTAAATTCAAAATCACGTGACCTGCAAAATAAGTAGACAAATGAACAAATATATAAATAGATGAATCAACTAACAACTAAATGGACTGAGAAATGGGCAAAAAAAAAGAGAGACTTCCTAGGGATTGTAATTTTTTCTTTCTTTGTGTCCAATAATACAAGGGCGAAGACGACGGGTTCTTTGGCGCCACGCCAAATGATCTCCATCATTAACACCTTGACAGTTGTGTGGCGCCAATTTACCCTCATGATAATGATAGTTTCAAGTTTTACATAATGTGTAAAATGAGATATAATTGGAATGCCAGCGGACAAAGACAAAGGTTTGGTAAAATTGCTCCCATATCCTCAGTGTCTCTTTTTTAATAATGAAGTATATATTTAAAATAAAGAAAGACTAAAGTTTGTAAAATTAATTTTACCTCCCAACAACGAATTAATTAGATTAAAGATTAGTCTAGACAAAAGTCTTTTTAAAACTAATTTCAACTCCCAAGTTTTTGTTTTGTTTTTGTTAAATAGTAATTGAATCAAAATTTAAACAACACAAAAGTCTGTTAAAATAATTGCAATTCCCACATGGCTTTTATAATAAATTAATCCAATAAAGAGTAAATTTTACTGAAACTAATTCCATATCCCCAATTTCTTCTAATAAAGAGCTCATTATACAAAGACAAAGGTGAATTAAAACAGCAGAGGGTACAAATGAAAAAAGTCTGAGACTATTTCGAAAAAAGACAAAGACTTTGGGTAAATCTAATTCCATTTCCCCAAATCTGTTCCAGATTATAAATTCATTAAACAATGAACTGATATCTATTGCTAAGCCATAATATGTAAATAAGGATAAAGTTAATATTCCATCGGACAAAGACAAAGGTTTGTTAAAACAAACTCCCCCTTTCATAGCTTTCTTCTTTTTTTTCTTCTCGTTAATATGTCACAATTAGTCCCCATACGACTTTTAATATATATTTTTTTTATGTATGGAAGATTGTAAGTGCACATGCTAATAGTGTAGGTACCGGAAATAAGTAAATACAAAAATAAATGTATACATAATTCAAGAAATATGTGTAAAGTATATATATATATATATATATATATATATATATATATATATATATATATATATATATATATATATATATATATATATATATATATATATATATAACGTAATAAGTATGTAAATATAGCAATAAATAAGTATATACATAAATAGAAAAAAATAAAGATTAATTAATACCACAGACCAAGGCACTGAAGCGACCATATAGGCTACAATAATTTTAGACCCATAATTCTATTCACACAAAGCAAGTACAAAAAAAAAAAAAAAAACTTGACAGTGGCAGTTATCAGAGGAATAAAAAAAAACCTGGTAGAAATATAGTAAAATGGGTAGAAATAAGTAGAGAGAGAGGTGTGTGTGTGTGTGTGTGTTAAAAAAAAAAAAAGAGAGAGAGAGGAACAGAGGCGTAAAAACCAATACGTCTAAAATACTGAATAAGGTGTTGTCATGGCAGGAGATGTAATATGTATATTTTTACCTTCTAGGAGGTGGTCTTTTTTTTTATACTTCTCTTCATATTCTCAGTTATTTTATGTATTATTTATTTTTACTGACTTATTCATACTTATTTTGATTGGCGTTATTTATATTATAATTATTATAAGAGTACTGTATTACTCTATGTTATCATCATCATCATTATTTTTCTGGTTCCTGCATCTAGCTTCTCGTCTCCGTTTACTCATATATATTGTTGGTCATAGTTTGTTTGTATGCACGTCTGTTGTATATGAAATTAATTTATTTATTCATTCTTTATTCTGATTACCAAAAAAAAAACTCCATAAAATTAAATAAATATATGATAAATAAAGTTTATATACAACTTACACAGATTATTTATTTATATGTTTGTATTTTGTAGTTTATATATGTACATGTTAACACACATATTCAGACATGTATTTCATTTTAAATATAATAACTTGTGAATATGTATGATTTATGTATTTTTACTTTGTATGTTTCCTTTGTGAACTAATTTATTTATTAATTACGTTATATTCTCAATTATGCATAATCTTATGTTTTATTTTTACCAAGTCCTCCAATTTTCTACTTATAATTAGACATTGATGGATACACGTCGGCAGGTGTGTGCGTGTGTTCGCGATGTTATTGGTTGTCATAAACATCTGTTCGTATGTCTACTAAAGTTTATTTATTACTTTCTTTTTCTCTTTTACTTTGTGCATTTCTTTGTCATATATTTCCTTCTTTCTTGGGATGGGTGGGTTCTCTCCAAGTGAGGTGTTACACATCCTCTGCCTCCTATGTCCATTATCTCTTTCTCTCTTATTCTGCTTTTTTGCGTCTCTCTTGCAAATGGATGGATGCTACTCTGGTGAGGAACTGAGCGCCCTCTACCTCCCGAAGTTCTTTTCGTGGAGATAGGTGAGTTCTATCCAAGTAAAGAGTTGAGCATTCTCAGCCTCCCGTAGCTCATTCTCTCTTTGCAATTTCTTTTATTTCTCCTAAATGGGGCGAAGCGAGGAGATTGGAAATTCAACCCATTCGTATAGTCCTCCGATGTAGTCAAGGTTATGCTTTGACTCAGCCCCAAATAAATTTAGTGTATAATATTCATTCAAGGAATTATTATTCTTCCCGTTTGCATGTAATTGTTAATCCAACCACTCAGGAAGCATATCAACTCAACTCACTGCCGGTCCTAAACCTGTATGAATGGAGAGTGTTGGCGTTAGGAGAGGATCCCGGCTGTAAAGCCAGAGCCAAATACAGCCTCCAAGAAGCTAATGAGAATCAGAGGTACAAAATGGACATAGAAAGAGCTGCCGATAATAACCAGGGTAATCTTAGTCTCTCAACCTCTGGAGGCAGCAAGCTAGCTCAAATGGGTGCCTGCCTCAAGCTCTGATAATTTCTGTCAGGAAGGGAGACTGACTATAAAATATTGATCCAATGGTAAACATCAACCTTCAAGAGGTTAGCAAGAAAGGCGTGTAATGTAAGCGTCCTTAGTTACAGATAAATTTAGTCAGGAATGGCATCCAGTCGTTAAACTCTGAATCAAACCAAGCACCAGACTCCAAGAAATTACTGAAGCACAGCTACCCTATATGATCACGTAAACTGCCTGCCAATAAAGATTTCCTCATTACGACATACAGTAAAATGGCTTTGCTATTATTCTTATTGGCAATTCACAAATTTGTTCCTTTAAATATTTAGACTTTTCTTAGTTATTCTTCTTTTCCTTCTTTATGAGCAGTGTTTTCCATGTCATATGGGGTGGCTAATTCTCATTAGCCTCTTAGCGATTAGTCTTGTGATCTTGGCTTACAGTTTTACCTCTGGATGCCCTTCCTGATACCCACCTTCTACACTGATCCGACCTATATTTATCTGGGATCCCCGATTCTCAATAGCCTCTTAAGAATAATGATGGGTTTTATCTTGATATTTTATTATCAGACGCCCTTCCTGACACCAACCCTCTTCACTGATCCGTCTCATATTCATGTGGGGTCTCTCCTTTTCACTACCCTCTTGAAGAATAGTAATAGGCCTTAGCTTAAAGTTCAATCCTAATCACTAATCTGGGTTTGGGACCGGGACCTAGATGAACTGCCTTTTTCTCCCGGGAGCCGGCTTATTGAAATGGTCCTCAACATGGGGAAAGCCGTGAGTAATTTTGTTTATACCTATGTCATGATCAGTAAAAAGAATAAAAACACCTTGGATCAATCCATGAACTGGCGCCTGATGTACCTCAATCCGAGATTAAGCTCCTGCTTTCAACCTCAGTGCCAAATTAAGACACCTTGCAAAGAATTATATAATAAAAACCTGCCGAGTACAAAATATAATGTTTGGTTGTTTTGATAGATTACCTGACATGTGCCTCACTCCATCATTAAGCAGCTGTATTTTGTCTCAATCCCAGATTAACCACCTATAAATGGCATCAGATGCCTAAACTGGGACTGATTAAACACCATTTTAAAGTTATTATCAAAATCTTACTGGAAATTTAATAAAAACTGGTTGACTACCTAAGGTGGGAAGCATGTAAGTAAGGACAAACTATTACAAGGGGGTGTGGGAGTAAAAAAGGTTGAGACCCACTGGGTTAGTGACTATAGATTTTGTGCTTTTTTTTTTTTTCGTGTGTCAATTAGTTCCCATTCGCAACTGGGTGACACGGACAAGTTAAAAGCTGGAGAGTTGGGTTGGATGCCTTTCCTAGCGCCTCAGAGCAGGTATCGAATACGCGTTCATCAGGCTTTTCACTTCCCAATATGTGCGAAGTACCACTGAGCTACCGCGGCCCTCAATGACCATATAATCTATTGAATGCACTATGTTCTTCCATATTTACATTATTATTATTATTGCTACCATCATCACTATTATCATTACCATTACTACCACCATCATTATTATTTACACCATTATCAACATTTCTATTATTATTACTACTACCGTCATCATTATTATTACCACCATTTCTATTATTGATTTCATTTATTATTTCTTTTTTTGTTTTTTCAAAGGTTTTTTTCCCCACTTCAGCGAAAAAATTATTGAACTCTTCTGCTTTAGCACTTACATCTACCTCATCGGGTATAATTGATATGTTACTACTTTTATTACAGTTATTGGAAAGCATGGTTTTAGCAATTTTCCATGTATCAGAGATATTGCCTTTAGCGTTTTGAAATTCATTTTTGTAATACTGTTTCTTACTGTTACTTAATAATGATTTTACTTGTTTCTTATGCTCTGTAAACTTTTCTCTTAAAGGGATATTATCTCTTTGTAGTAAGATATACAAGGTGTTAATTAGTCAGGCAAGAAGAGGAATGACTTGGTTAGGGCTTGGTTTCCGCTGATGTACAGTGACAGATGAGAGAGAGAGAGAAAAAAAAAGCGACGTCGTGTATGTGTAACACGGCAAAATCAAATGTTTATCCTAATTCTCTCTCTCTCTCTCTCTCTCTCTCATATATATATATATATATATATATATATATATATATATATATATATATATATATATATATGAGAGAGAGAGAGAGAGTAGGGTTTAAAGTATACACAATTTCTCTTAAGACAATCTCTCTCTTTCTCTCTCTCTTCAAAATACTGTAATGCTCATCTCCAATGACAGACTTAAGGTACCCAGATTTCTCTCTCTGCCTCTCTCCCTCTTTCTCAAAATGATACTCTTGACTCCCAATGACAGAATTGAAGTACCTAGATTTTTTTTTCTCTCTCTCTCTCTCAAACACACACGCATACAAATATAGATCTAAAATCTCTCTCTTTATCTCACTGTCTCTCTCTTATTTCCTATTAAGATACTAATCTCTATAGCACTGATTCTCTGTTTGCTCTCTCCAATTTGATTGGCAGACAGATAGAGAGAGACACGGAAACTGATAAATATAACAGAAAGATAAGTTAAACAGCGATAACAAGATAATGAACATGTTAAGCAGTGAGATATGGAGCTTAACGTATCAATCCCACAACAGACACCTGATGTCATATTTACGCGCTTAATTTCAAGGGGGATTTACACGGTCAAACGGTTCGTCGAACGCGGTTCGACACGTTCGACAACCAAATACCCCGTTAACACGTTCGAACATCACTTCAAACACTTGTCTGTCGAACCGTTTGACCGTGTAAACCCCCCTTAAGAGTGACGCAAAAGGCAGGTGCCTATTTGAGGACCGAGGTTAGATAAGTCTCGATAAACCCAACCTAACCGCACGATGAATTTTGAACGCAGATGCTTCATCTGGGATCGAGGTACATAAGGTGCCTACTTTGGGACTGATCCTATAAAATCACTTGGATTAGGATGTGTAGAAAAGTGGATAATAAAAATATACTGTAACGGGTGTATTCTGCATTAATGTTTTCAAAGAAAGTAATTATAATAAAAATAAGACATGCTTCTATAAATAGCATATACATTCACATATATCTACCTTGGCTGTTTCCCCCTTTAATTGGGGGGTAGCCGACATCAAGAAAGGAAAACAATAAAGGGATTACTTTGCTCTATGGGCAATGACGAGGGAACTAGCGACCGTTCAGATGGCACTGCTGGGTTGCCACAGCCCATCCTCCCGGCTCTTCCACAACCTGTGTCGCTTCACAACTGCCAACTCCTCCTACTGCCCCTACCACAGGGCTACCTCTGTAAGATGCAGCCCCGTGGTAACAGCAGATGCCCATCAGAGCTGCATCACAATCGCTCGCCACTCATTCCTATTCCTACCACGCTCGCTTGCTTCCCTCACATCCATACTCCTATCATTCAGGGCTCTCATTACTCCATCCATCCATCCAAACCTAGGCCTCCCTCTAGCATTTCTCCCATCAACTCTCGAATTCATCACCTTTTTCAGCAGCCTTTCATCATCCATCCTTTCCACATGGCCAAACCATCTCAGAACACTCATATCTACTCTGGCGGCAATTTCTCTCCTCACACCCGTTCTTGCTCTCACCACTTCATTCCTAACCCTATCCAGTCGAGATACACCAATCATAGTCCTCAGGCATTTCATCTCAAACACATTTAGTTTCCGTCTCTCACTTACTTTCATACCCCATAACTCTGATCCATACATCACAGTTGGCACAACCACGTTCTCATACAAAACTTTCTTAACATTCATTTCCAACCCTCTATTCTTCATCACTCCTTTCAATGCACCCAACACTTTACATCCCTCATTCACTCTGTGACACACATCTGCTTCCACTCCACCATTTGCAGCTATAACCGATCCTAAATACTTAAACTTATTAACCTCCTCAAGTGTCTCTCCATTCAACATAACATTCAATCCAGCACCATCCTCATTTCTTGTACACCTCATAACCTTACTCTTTCCCACATTCACTAGCAACTTCCTGCTCTCACACACCATTCCAAATTCTGACACTAACTGACACAGCTTTTCTTCTGAATCTGCCACCACCACAGACAGTATCATCTGCAAACAGCAACTGATTCAGCTTCCACTCGTTATCATCCCCATCTACCATTCTCAAACCTCGACCACGCACTCGCTCATTCACCTCTCTTACAACTCCATCAATATACAAATTAAACAGCCATGGTGACATCACACATCCCTTTCTCGGTCCCGCACTCACTGGAAACCACTCACTCACTTCATTCCCTACCCCAACACAAGCTCTATTGCCCTCATACAAACTCTTCACTGCATGCAACAATTTACCATTAATTCCATATACTCTCAAAACATTCCACATAGCCTCTCTATCAACTCTATCATATCCTTTCTCCAGATCCAAAAATGCAAAATACACATCTCTTACCCTTTGCTAAATATTTCTCACATAACTGCCTAACTATAAAAATCTGATCTATACAACCTCTACCTCTCCTAAAACCACTCTGCACTTCCGCGATCACATATTGTCTTATCCCTAATCCTATTAACCAGTATCCTACCATACACTTTTCCTACCACACTCAACAAACTTATACCCCTAAAATTACTGCATTCATACACATCTCCCTTACCTTTGTATAGGGGCACTATACAGGCAATCGCCCATTCCAGTGGCACCAATGACAACATAAAGCATATATTAAACACTCTCACTAACCATTCCATACAAAGACTAAATCCCCCTTGCAAGAAAGGTGACCAAGTCAAAGCAAGAAAATTCATCCTAATTATACCTCTTAACTCCTTGGGGATACAGCTAATCATAATAATAATAATGATAATAATAATAATAGCTGTCTACAAAGGCCATTATGCAACTTATGAGGAGAGAAGCCAAATCAAAACATAACCTTGCATCTTTGCACTAGGAAAATACACAGTGGGCTTGGATCCCCAGTCCCCTCGGCCTCTATGATACGCAGGAGAACACGGAGGGGGTATTCTTGTCACCCTCCCCAAGAGAAAGAGAGATGAAAGAACAGAGTAAAAATTATTTTATAGCTGATTATATAAGCTGACATCCAAAAGTTTCAATATCTGCCCCACCCAAAAGAAAAATATAAAAAATAATTGCTAATTGTTAGAGCAACCTTTGAGTATGTGATAATCATCATACCCGGAAACATTTTGCAGTTTTTGTTACACGCAAGCTCTATTATACAGGTATTAGTCATGTGCTGTACCCATCACCCCGAATTGTCTGTTAATATAAGACTGACTCTCTCTCTCTCTCTCTCTCTCTCTCTCTCTCTCTCTCTCTCTCTCTCTCATGCTTTGGTATTGCCGAAAGTATGGTTTATTTGTATTAACAGTACATATAAGGGAGTCCGTGACGTAAAACCGGAACCGGATATAGAAGACAGCAATATATAAGAAATTATAAATCTTCTCGCCTTAATATATATATATATATATATATATATATATATATATATATATATATATATATATATATATATATATATATATATATATATATATATATGTCTGTGTGTGTGTTTATACGTACATCCAACCATCACGCCACTTTAAAACGTTCCGATGCAGCGATTTCCAATTTTCTCAATAAAGTATAACCTTGACTTTAATTGTCACAGTCATGCTCGCATGGCAGTATTTTCCATTTGTCATTCTAAGCATGTACCACTTTTACTGTATTGTACTAACTGTAGCAGTCACCACAGAAGTGTTATTTTAGGCACGAAACACATGTTCTGTATTATACAAACTGTAGGTTAGTGTAAAAGTGTAAGTGGCCAGTCTATTTGTATTCTAGTCATGCACCATATTTTCTGTATTAATTGTAGGTATGATCATAGAGGTGTCATTCTAGGCATATAGTACATATACAGAAATGTTATTCAAAACCAAAGCATGTACCACCTGTTGTGTACTGTATAGTAACTTTAGCTATGACCACAGAAATGTCTTTCTCTGCATGCAGCATACATTCTGCACTAACTGTAGGTAGCCTTCAGATATGTCACTCTAGGCACCTCTACTGTATTGTAGCAACTATGTATACGAGCATAGGAGAGTCATTCTAGGCGTGCAGCACAGGTTTTGTACTAAATGTAAGTATGACCACATAAGTGTCATTGCACTCATGTAGCACATTCACTATTGTGTAAACTGTAGGTAGGACTATAGCAGTGTCTTTCTGGGCATGTGGTGCATGTACTGTACAGTACTAAATGTAGCATTGAAAATAGAAATGTCATTCTAATCATGTAGCAAATGTTCTATATATTAACTGTAGGTAGGACCAAAGAAGTGTCATTCTAGGAATTTGGCACATACTCTGTACTGTGCAAACTGTAGCTAAGATCACGGAAATATCATTCTGGGCATGCAGCACATGTATTGTACTAACTGTACACAGAATTTACATTTTAGGCATGTAACACATGTACTGTAATATAATAAGTGTACCCAATGACTACAGAAAAGAACAATACATTGGCAAACGTTTTGTACTGACAAGTGTTACGCAACGCTGTGAAAACAGGATACGTATTATAAGTGTTGCAGTATCTTAGATACTATGCTGAGACCGTCATTGGTTATAATATTAATTCAGGCATCGATACTCATGTTGGTATTTGGATATAGAAATAATCAAAACTCCATAGCAGTGGTCCTCAACCTTTTCACTACCAAGGACCCCTTTGCTTTGAAATGAAGTTTCCACGGACCTACTCTTATGAAAGTCTGTCTGCTCAATAGTAGATTCTCATTAACTCACAAAAAGTTCATTTTCTCAGTTTCATTTATCTGTTGAATGATCCATGTAACTGAATATGCAATCATTTAACAGACATCATTAAAAAGAATTTAAATTACATATAATATAATGATATGTGAGATCAGTAATTAATAAAAATAGTATCTAAAAGCCAGATAACTCCTGCAGATTACGAAATGTTTATCAACTTTATCGTGAATATTTGTACATTTCACACTGCATCCTCTTGAAATTTTGAATGTATCTCACGGACCCTCAATATTACCTTTGTGGACCCCCATATTTTCCGCCAGCCAATCAGGTAGGGAACCGCTGCTCTTCAGCCATCCATATAATTGAATTGTGGACCATATAATTGAATTGTGGAGTGTTTTTGCGTTATTTGAATTGCAAAACGGGTGATTTTACCATTATCTAATCCCATATCTCGTATATTAAACTATTCCACCATCGACCCCAAACGTCTAAAGGCGTACAATGAGCCTATTGATAGTAGCTAATTCACTACACTCTCCTCAGACCCAAGAGACTCTACCGGAGAGAGGCAATGCGTACCCTCTAGGTGAATTTAAAAATATGTAATATAGATTTTTATTAAGAAAAATTAGAACTTACAGATTTACTATGAGAATGCAAATGGTCTATTTCTACCGCCCGGCTGACTTTTGTTGCAATGTTAGCCCTCTTTCACACCAAAGTGGCACGCCAGTTGACTACGAACATCCCGAAATATATGAAACCTTTCACAGAGAAGTGGCGTGACATGTGTCACGTGCGACATGCCACTTTGGTGTGAAAGCGGCCTTAGTTTGCTCAACTTCGGTTAGTCTACAAAAATCAGTGTCCAAAAGTAAACATTCAAAAACAAAAAGAAGTTTGTAGGTATTTTAGTTTTGTGTGTGTAATAATTAATAGGAATTCATAAAATACTCGCACATTCTGAAATTTTAGCATTTTAAGAGGTGGGAATAGAGATAGATTATCTTCTCCAGCGACTCCCAACTTGAGGTCCGCGGACCCTTTTGACTCGGTGAGCTAAGCTAAAATATTAAGAAACTGCAGCGTAAAACGTATAATCACTAGCAATAAGACTGATAATGATAAGCATTGAAAATATAAATGCCGCTTTCTTATCTGGAAAAAAAAAATTCTATATGCATATTGAATCTGTTGGTCTTATAATTATTCTATATTTCAATATATTTTATACTGCCTACTATTCAAATGCACATTCATTTGCCATATATCTATGAACTGAGAGATGATTATTTTTTCTTTTTTCGAGTAGAGAGACCTTCCAAAAACCTGTGGTCCATGGGAATTTATTTGTCATAAAAAGCGTCCTTGTTAGTAAAAAGGTTGGGGACTTCTTAGACAACAAATTTGTTTTAATTAATGAAATCGGTGCGTCGAGTAGACACACCTTCCGGAAGCCTGTAGTCCATGGGAAATTCATTTAAATAAATGGGGTCCTTGGTGGTGGAAAGGTTGGGGACTACAGTCTTACGCATAGCTGGTGTACGGGGAATATCCTTGGTCATCAGCATTAAGCATCATTGGTCCAAGTTTGAACACAATACGTTTTGCACAGAAAAACATGTTAAAACGTGTTACGCAACACGCGTTTATAAATCATGCTACTGTCACTTCTCTTAAAAACAGTTATCTGTTGTAATAGGATAATATTGCATCAATGCCATATTCTGATCATCTACTCTCACTATGCTTCATTGATCCTGGCCATACACAGAACTGCGTCAGATGCGTTTATGAAATCCATTTGTGTGTGTCTAGCTAACTAACAATATGGTATCCTAGGTTTACACTGTTTAAGAAATCGGGCCATTACCATATACAGAACCGCGTCAGATGCGTTTATGAAATCCATTTGTGTGTCTAGCTAACTAACAATAGGGTATCCTAGGTTTACACTGTCTAAGAAATCGGACCACTGGCCCGATTTCTTAAACATTGTAAACCTAGGATACCATATTGTTCGTTAGCTAGACACACAAATGGATTTCATTTTAAACGCATCTGACGCGGTTCAGTGTCTGGCTAGGATCACTGACTGATATCTATAAGTTTGTTTTTACGAAATTTTATGAAAATGTCATTTATTTCGTATACACTAAAGAATAAATTATAATATAGTAGTAATATGTGCTTATTTATAAAGACTGTTAAATATATAATAAAGAGTAAGCAATTGGATATTAGAGGGAGTGCCTGCGTACACATGTCCCCAGGCACAGATAATGGTATGATAAAAAAAAAATTATAGATAGCCGTAGATAACACCCAAGTAACAGGGAAGCGAAATATTTTATTCCAATAAATTAAATTCAGTTTAATAAAATAAATTCATCTCCAGCGTCCTGGATACAAATAATACAGAGGAAAAAAAATGAATATTTTAACAGGAATAACTAAATATGAACAAACTGATTAACCACAGAACAAAGAAATATATACTTCCACCATCATAACTGATGTCATAAATAATAATAATTAAAATAATAATAATGTTTTAAAAGTATTTACTTATTATGAGGACACTTAAGCATACACTGATTAACCACGGGACAAAGGGATACAGTAGTTGACGTCTCAATAATAATAATAATAATAATAATAATAATAATACTTAGTTATACCCGAAACGTGCAGTGAACGTCCCTTATCAGCAATATGATATCGCCATCAAAATGATAAAACAAAACACTGAAAAAGTTACACTTGGTGTATATGCTTTTTATTTATTTACGCTAATTTATTTTATATCTTGAACCTAATTTTGTAGGGTCAATACACACCATCCCCCCGCCTTCATATACCCCCGTTGACCTTAGGTCAGCATTTGTAAATGAACCAATTTTGTTTAAATAAGGGGGGGGGAATGATTCCTAAAGGCAACATTGCAATTAAGTAAATGCCAAATGCATTATAAAATTTCGCAGATTTGTGTAACACTTATGCAACTCGGCGCCTAAATACACTCCCTCAGTATCTAATTTAACTTTTCATTAACGTCGACAAGATGAAATATGCAAGATGTATGTGCAGTATGTTACTTTGAAAGTAAAAATATTCTACTACTTACCACGAGTGCTTTGGTCAATCCTAGTCCCAGTTCTGGCACCAAGTTCGCCTTCTGTCCGCATGTTTGCAAAATGTAGATCACTGATGTAGCCGAAAGCCACGGCTTCTGTAATCAGAAGACTGTTCAGCATGATGCATCGAGAACAAAAGAAAACTTTTGAAATTGTCAGTCAACGCTAGAAGAGAGTGATTCGTGTGTCTTCCTCCTCGATGGTTTCGGCGTACACTGGAAGAATGTGCCAGGCGAGCCAGCTCCCAGCTGAAAAGGGTATACGACCTGCGCGCGCAAAACCTTTCAGGCGAATTTAATATTTTCAAGCCATTCTTTTGCCTGTATTACTTATTTTATGCATAATACTTAACTCGTTATTCCTGATGATGACATTTATACATTTATTACGAAATCACCCTCTGGCGTTAATCAAAATGAGCAAAAAATAGGAGCCGATTACTTTTTGGCGGCGCTCTGACGTTGAGTTCTCGCGGTCTCTGTTAACCAATAAGCAACCTTAAAATGCTCACGTGTTGTGTGTTTACGTTCTCTTAGAACGTTCTCCGCGGAAAAGACGTATTAAGAAGTCTCTATCAATGCTGCTGAAAATAATTTTCCTGTTTTCCAGTTATGAAATCAAATAAGAGTTTGTCAGTTTTAGCTTTTACTATAAGTATGTAAAGTTTGGAATCGAAACTCCAAAGTTCAAACAAAGAGAGCTGACGTGAGTCACAGATGAGAAAGGGTCAACGCCCACAGAAGCTAAAAGAAGGATGGAAGGCTACCTGTAGAGTGTTCGAGCGAGTGCATTATGTATCTCTCTCTCGCTCTCTCTCTCTCTGTATATATATATATATATATATATATATATATATATATATATATATATATATATATATATATATATATATATATATATATATATATATATATATATATATATATATATATATATATATATATATATATATATATATATATATATATATATATATATATATATATATATATATATATATATATATATATATATATATATATATATATATATATATATATATATATATATATATATATATATATATATATATATATATATATATATATATATATATATATATATATATATATATATATATATATATATATATATATATATATATATATATATATATATATATATATATATATATATATATATATATATATATATATATATATATATATATATATATATATATATATATATATATATATATATATATATATATATATATATATATATATATATATATATATATATATATATATATATATATATATATATATATATATATATATATATATATATATATATATATATATATATATATATATATATATATATATATATATATATATATATATATATATATATATATATATATATATATATATATATATATATATATATATATATATATATATATATATATATATATATATATATATATATATATATATATATATATATATATATATATATATATATATATATATATATATATATATATATATATATATATATATATATATATATATATATATATATATATATATATATATATATATATATATATATATATATATATATATATATATATATATATATATATATATATATATATATATATATATATATATATATATATATATATATATATATATATATATATATATATATATATATATATATATATATATATATATATATATATATATATATATATATATATATATATATATATATATATATATATATATATATATATATATATATATATATATATAT
>JAXCGZ010010587.1:0-25465 GCA_037179515.1 Halocaridina rubra | reverse complement strand
TAAAACCCTAAAGTCCTAATGGGATCTCCTAGATTGTGGTAGGGGATATCACAAAAAAAAAAAAAAAAAATACTGTTTCCCGGTAAAAATAAAGCTCAGATTCGTTCAAAACACATAAAAAACTACCAAAATAAAATGTATTTCAATTGGAAAATAGAGGTGGTCCTATAATGCAATTTTACCTTTTCGAATTTTGTGTAAATATTTACTTTCATAACCCAACTTTAAACAAAAACTTGAAATTTATAATACTGTTACGTTTACCTTTGGTTAAGTCAAGGTAGTTTAGTTCATCCCTAGTCAAGGAGAGGGTTAATATTTGAAATTATTATTTCTGTAGTTTTACTTTAATGTTTTGTATTTCATTTCACTCTTTGAGGATATAAAATTAAGCATTTACCATTAGACTTTTTTATGCTTATTGATTTTTAGTTTATGTTGTGGTATTTGAAGAATTTTCACTTGTGTACAACTTGCTTTGGATGGATTACTCATATGCCTTTTGGGTTTGGCTATGGTATTTAGCGAGATAAATAAGGATTGCCCACCAATGCTTTTCTAGTGCCCCTCTCGTTTATTTTTTACTTTTACGTGTCGACAATGTTAATCTCCATTATGGGGGTGAACACAGATTTAAAAAGTTGGGCAATTGAGGTTTAATGGCCATGCTAATGTCCTGCAGTGGGCTAAGTTGCAGATTTAGAAATTTGGATTATGTGATTCCTCCAAGACAAGTTAGAGGCCATCTGGATTCCTAATATGTTAATAGAATTAAAAGGGTAAATTGCGTTAGTTTCGATGACAGTAGGGCTATCAGGAGGAGATGATAAAGCGATAGCCATAAACTGTCTTGGAGGCATTAAATTTAACTAAATTTTGGGTGCCCCACTCAAATACACCGCATCCATTGGTTAGAATTAGGTAAGGTTTGGTTTGCTAATAATAATGGTTAATGTTATTAGGATTAATAAGTTTGCATAGATTAAGTTATATTTATAAAGTTCTACTAGTAGATCCAATTTTTTTACATCTACAGCAATGGGTATTAGTAAAGTACTAACACAAGGCATTTCTAACTAGGCTAAAATGAAGGTAAAAATCATCCACACTACCACAGAAGAAACAACTGGGAAATACGCTGGACAACTTGATGGAATACTGATGATATGAACAAATTTACCTTAGATATACAACTTATTAGGAACTATTATACTAGAAAAACATTTTCTGAAGAAATATTGTCCTCAGGAACAAATATTCCGTATATGAAATAGATATTCATTTCTATCCATGATGATTAAAAGAACTTGTCCAAAACCCCTGCATATAGCGTAAATAAATATGACGAATTTCAACATTTTGAAAACTTGTGTCTGCTGTGACAAACTCTTATCTGCAAATGTTAATATCTAGTGTTTAAAAAGTTCTTTATATATGAAGTATATAGCAGATTTCCATAGGATTTGATATTGGGTATTGAATTGCTCATATAAAACAAAGGCTGTTTGGTGTTTGTTTGAGCATTACGACAGTGAGAGGCAGCAATAGCCACTTTAATGCTTTCCATGTAATTTTTGGGAAAGACGTGAAGTATATTTAATAACCACAGTGAAAGAATTTTTTCCTAATCAAAGTTTTGTTCTCTTTATTCACTTTAGGAGAGGATAAGAGCTATGCGGTTGCATGAGATAGAGTAAGTTATCTTGAAATAATACACAGTTTACATTATCATTATTAGTGAGAGGCAGCAACCCCTCTTGAGTAAATAAGGGAAAACTGATGCCTTTGTCTGCAATTTAACATTGGCAGTAGTCTCGTTCACCATATATGATGTTCATAAACATGACTGAGAATTATATATGTTTTAGAGATGGGAAGTTTTTTAGCTGGTGGGAGAACTTAATTTATAGAGGAAAAATATGAGCAGAAATATTATAGTTGCTTATTATTTAAGTATGGCAGAAGAACTTTGCCTTATGTACATAGAACTCTCAATCATATTTTATCCTCATACTTTCTAATGATTTGGTAATATTCACTTGCCATGATTTGTAATTATTAGGTTTAAATTTATTGTACTATACTGTTGTTTTGGAAGACTTAGCTTTTTCAAAAGTGCTTTTCCTTTTGCTGAAAAAAGTTAGTTTACAAATCATTTTCTTCCTTTTCAGAAAAATGCTATTTCCAAACTGCATAGGAAGACTTCGTTTCCTTAGAATATATACAATTTCATCTGTACCACCCATTAGAGTTAATACAGATGCCATTTTATATATAACAGGTACGTATTCATATTTTTATGAAGTCCCACCTTGAATAACAGCAGGTCTACTCTCTTGCTCTACAAAGCAAAACTTATATTGTATGCACTAGTGTTAAGGGTAAAGAACCAGTGATGGAAACTGAGGTGCTTATATTGTATTTATGTTCAGAATGAATAAGATTGAAATAAAGTTATTATTTAGTGTTGGGACAAAATGAGAATATTTAACCAGCCTTGAAAGTATTCTTGACCTCATATTTTGTATTCCACTCTCACAATCATGGTGTAAAATGACAGATTCTCCCATGCCCACTGTTATATATTTCAGATTTCATCTATCGAGTCCTATATAACTATATTTTTGAAGGTAGTAGTAGAATAAGTATGCATTTATTTCTGTTATTCGTAGTACTTTGAAAATTCTTGACTTTTATCTGTCCATCCACTAATTTTCTATACTGCTCAATGCTATTTCTATTCTTGTTTATCTGTTGGATCCAGAGGCAGAAGTGATTATTTTAAAACTTATTCTTGTAAATGAAACAAGTTTTTCACCATAAAACAATGGCTTTATTCTACAACAAAATCACATCATAATTTTGTTAGCAAAAGAAATAATAATTACCTTAACATCTAATTTAACATACAAAACATAATAATACAGCATATATAATATACAAAATACTCCCCGACCATATTATTTTACCAGCCATAGCGTTGGGGAGCATGTCTTTCCTGTTGCAAATGACGAAGTGGATTTTGCGCCAAACAGGACTACTCAGAGGGCTGCCCTCTTTGAGATACTGAGGCCGAGTCCTCCTGAGAAGGTGAAGGCTCTGAACTAGATCGAGCAAGTTCCTCTCCAATGACTGGCTCAAGTTCAGATATTTGAAGTTAGGGTCAGGTGCTTGAATAGAGGGTCTCTTTACTTCAGTAGTTGGGCATAGAGCCAAGTCTCGAAGAGATACAGTTAACTCGCGACCATCACTATGTCTAACATGTGCATATGTTGGATTTGCATGGATTAACTCCAGTTCTTTACCAATGGGATTACCCTTTGAATGCCTCGCTAAATGATGCAAAAACACTGGTCCTGGATACAACAACCAAGAAGGAAGAGAAACCCCCATAGATGAATGTCGTGGAAATGCGAAAAACCTCTCTCATGAGGGGTCAAGTTTGTAGCTGTTGATTGAAGTGATCTAATACATTGCAGAGCCTGAGGCAGCACCACCTCCCAGTGTGATTCAGGGAGATTGCGGGACCTCAGAGCCAGGCAGATTGCTTTCCAATTAATCCCATTGTATCTTTCAACCTGTGCATTACCCTCAGGGTGATAAGGGGTAGTCTTGCTTGTGGCAACATTATGCAGAAAAGATATTCCTGCACTTCCCGAGATATGAGCCCTAAAAATCTCTCAGAGTGAATAAAATTTGGAGCACCACACACAGAAAAAATTGCTTCCAAACATTGAATTACAGTCTTGGGAGATGTATCCTTACAAGGTATTGCAAATGGAAGGACCAAAAACTCATCCACTGCAACAAACAGATACTTGTTGTTTGTCCATGAAGGTATAGGCCCTTTAAAATCAACACTTATACATTCTAATGTCTGTGTAGGTTTAATGAGTTTCTCAAGAGACATAGAAACAAATTGTGGTTTCAGTTCAGCACATGCACGACATGCAGAACATACTTCCTTTACTTCTGTTGAGAATGGCAAGTTCTTCGGTCGCACATAATGAAGACGGCGAGTAACACAGGAATGGCATAAATCATCATGTAATATCTTGAGAGATGGTGAAAAACTGGCATTGCAGCAGGAATGACTTAAAGTATCAGCCACAACATTGTAGCATCCTGGATGGTAACGAATATTATAACAAAAATTGGCCAACTCTAAACTCCATCCTTGGATTTTATTATATTTAATATTTGATCGCTTACGATTGTCCAGCATAAATGCGACTGATCTCTGATCAGTCACGATGGTAAAACGTTGACCAGACGAAAAAGGAGGCCATTTTCTTACAGCCTCAATCATTGCTGTAGTTTCGTTTTCAACCGATAGATAATATAATCCATGACCAGTCAACGTTCGAGACACGAACGCTACTGGTCGTCCAGACTGATTTAACGTAGCCGAAACCGCAACATCCAAGGCGTCACATTCCACCACAAAAGACTTGGAATTGTCAGGACAATGTAAAGCAGATTTCATGAGCAGTCGCTTCAAACTGCTAAATGCTTTACAAGCCTCAGAAGTTAGTGGAAAAGTTTTTGCCTTAAGTAAGGGCTGAGCATAGTCTGAGAAACAAGATATCCACTTGGCATAATATGCAAACATGCCTAATACTCTTTTTAAAGCATTTATACTCATAGGTGGTTCAAGATCAAGAAGTGGCTGCATCCTAGATTTATATGGTCAAATCAACCCATCACTGATTTCAGAAATATTACTAACTAACAGTATAGATTTTAATTCATTTAAAGTCTGACATATTCTCTTAGCAGTAGCTAAAAATCTTTTCACACATTCATCATGTTCAGCTTGGTCTCTCCCTGTAACAGTAATATTATCCAGGCATGGAAATGTATTTTGGAGGTTTTCCTCATCAACAAATTTGTCTGTAGCATGCTGAAAAACCGCCACACCATTAGTTACACCAAAGGGCACACGTGTGAATTGATATAGGTGTCCATTAGCCTCAAAAGCTGTGTACGGTTTGTCATCTTCGCATAAAGGCACCTGATAATACGCACTTTTCAAGTCAAATGTTGAGAAAATTCTGCATTGTGCTAATATATTAACTAGAGATTCGATCTTGGGCAAAGGATATGCATCAAGGTCAGTATGCAAATATACAGTATTGGAGTAATCTACACACATATGTTTCTTACAGCGATAAAGTTCATCTTTCAAAAACTACTACCTGAGCTCGCCAAGTAGACAAGCTAGTCCTAGTAATACCTTCTGCTAACAAATGCTCAACTTCTTGAGCTATAAACTGCTGATCAATAGCACTGTGTTCGCGATATTTAGTAACAATTAGCTGAACATTTGCCTTCATATTGACAAACTGACATGGTTTGGAGAGATTTGCTACAGCCAAGCTACAAATATTGGCTTCTGGGCCATTAATCTGTAGCTTAGGTTTTGGCCCACCATACAGGATAGTAACAACAGCATGCTGTTTTTGGAAACCCAAGCCCAAGATGATAGCACCACGCAGATCTTTGATTGCCTCTAAGCGAGTTCTCTTATAATGCTTGTCATTTATAATTACATCTGTGTGACAGACACCTCTGACTGGAGTATGTTTAGATGCCATTGCTAAGGTGATACTTCGAGAACTGGGCTCGATATGCAACTTCAGTCTCAATGCTAAATTGTAATCTCTAAAGCTATCTGAACTGGCTGAGTCAATCAATGTCTTTGCCCTACAGTTATTAATCAAAACAGGAACTGTAGAAATTGATAAGCAGTCAGGTGCAGCTGCAGAAATTGCACACAACTCTCCATGGCCATTTGCATCCATAATTTTCTACTTATGCTTTGACTGATATACCTTAGCCCAGTGACCTGTCTTGCCACAGGATGTACACTCACTGTTTCGAGCAGGACATTTAGAACTAATATGTAAAATTCCCCCACAAAACCAACATTTTTTCTTTGCGGTAGCAGCATTAACTGATTCTGTATGTGAAGGGCCAACATTGTTGTTTACAAAGCGGCTGTTGTCAGATTTCCTTGCAGGCAAATCATCAGCAGGTAAAGCAGCAACAACTTGGGTGGCTGCTGCTTGAGCATACTGTTCAGAATTATGCTGAGCGAGCTCAAGTGCCCTTGCAGTCTCATAGGCCTGGCTCAAACGTAGTTCCTGGTTTTTAAGTAACCGCTGACGTATTGTGCCAGATTGGAGACCATTTATGAAGGCATCTCGAACCAGGTCTTCACGGTATTGCTCAGCATTAACAGCTGTAAATTGGCAGTTCATGCTAAGTTTATGTAGCTGTAAAAATTCGTCGATGTTCTCTGTCTGCTGTTGTCATCTTGTGACCAACAGATGACGTGCAAAAATAAAATTTTTCTTTTTTATAAATAGTTTATCCAGGATTCCTACAGCTGCATTGAAAATTACACAATCAGCAGTATGTTCATACACAGAAGCAGAGACATATTTTGTTAGACAGTGCAGTTTGTTAGGTACATTGGCTCCACACTCCACAATGAAGTTAAACAAAATTTTTTCCAGTGCTTGTATTCCTTCACAGCATCTGGGGCACTAGGATCAATGTTAAGCTTATCTGAACACAGGAGATAATCCATTATGATTGTTGTAGAATAAATTCTTGTAAATGAAACAGTTTCTCACCATAAAACAATGGCTTTATTCTACAACAAAAGCACACCATACTTAACAATCTGCAGAACAAACGAAATAACAATTACCTTAACGTATAATGTAACATATGAAACATAATAATACAGCATATATAATATACAACACTTATCTTTTTAAATACAGTAATCCCTCGTTTATTGCGGGTGTTCGGTTCTGGGACCACCCACAATAGGTGAAAACCTGCGAAGTAGCAGCACCATATTTATTGCAGATATTTTACATTTATTTTTACCTTTACTGTATAAACCCTCCCTGCACTGTTAATAACTCACCCTTTACTTTATTACTAACAGTGCACAAGCATAAATTTATATGAGTGTGACAGGTAAGTTTACCATATATAACAGCGCGCAGGCGTAAAGCTATATGAATGTGATGGGTAAGCTTACCGTGATGATAACGTTTACATACTGCACAGCCAATGGCGGCCAACAGCCGAGAAACTTCTTCCTACCTTCAGCATATCTAACAGTTTTACCTTATCTGCTATGGTCAACATCTTCCTTTGCTGCTTAGGGTCACTACCAGAAGCCTTAGAAGATGAAGGATGCTTGGGTGGCATTGCAGGGGTTAAAGTATACAAGCAAAAGTGTCACAAAAAACACAAGCATAACGTATTAAGAGGCACAACGCGAAAGGCGCACACGTGAGTAACTGAATGGGTGAGGCGAGACAATGGAAAATGCTGGGAGAAACAAGCTTCAATCAAAAAGCCAATCAGACCCCAGTATACAGAACACAATTCTGTGATCCGTCGTCTCCCACCCATTAGCATCCCGTGTACTACCTCACATAGGTTCGACCCGTTGCGTTTTCCAAGACGCCGATACCGACATCGTATTTTATATGGTGCAATCCTGTGAGTTACATGTTTAAATATATGTTTTTTACTAATTTTTACTGTTTTATTATTCTTAGGCTAGGAAATACTTTTTTTTTTATCAATAAAATAATTAAAATACAGTATTCCCTCGTTTATCGCAGGGGTTCAATTCTGGGACCAGCCGCGAAAGGTGAAAATCCGCAAAGTAGGAGCACCATATTTATTTCTGGTATTTTACATTTATTTTTACCTTTACTGTATAAACCCTCAATGCACTGTTAACAACTCACCCATTACTCTATTAATAACAGCACGCAAGCGTAAATTTATATGAACGTGATATTATGAAGGTTGAAAAAAAGCGTTGAGAACAAACAGCAAACAAACTTTCGATATAATATTGTCAGGGAAATAGCTCGTTGAGAATACAGTGCTGCCTCATTTATCGCAGGGGTTCGGTTCCGGGACCCGCCGCAGTAGGTGAAAAATCGCGAAGTAGGAGCACCATATTTATTATAGGTATTTTACATTTATTTTTACCTTTACTGGAAACACCCTCCCTGCGCTGTTAACAAACCACCCTTTACTTTATTAATAACAGCGCGCAAGCGTACATTTATATGAATGTGATATTATGAAGATTGAAAAAAAAGCATTAAGAACAAACAGCAAACAAACTTTCGATATAACATCATCAGGGAAATAGCGTGTAGAGAATATATATATTTCATTTAAGTTTCCCAAGGACAGTACAATATACGTTTTCTCTGTAATGAATTGTATGCATTTTCTTTTTCTCTCAGCTGACTTTCTTTACCTTAAGATTTCGTGCAGCATGGTTAATAGATAAAATAATGTTTAGAACCAAGGAATATTTATAATACTATAATCTTGAAATTTATATAAATCCCAAATTGGGTGAGTAAATAAATATTTTATGAGTAAGATATTATGCCTGAATAAGCATCAGCTTATACAGAAGCGGCAAAACCTTTTGGCTAGAGGCTCGTTCTCCCACATCATCATCCTCTTCTACCACTTAATGCAGTCAAAAATTTAAAAAAAGGATTAGGAACAAACAGCAAACAAACTTGCGATATAATATCGTTAGGGAAATAGCGTGCAAGGGTGTATCAGCTGATACGGAAGCGCCAAAATGTTTGCAGATAGAGGTTCGTTCTCCCGCATCCTCCTTCTCTTCTGCCACTTAATGCGATAGAATATTATGAAGAGCATTGAAAAAAGGCATTAAGAACAAACAGCAAACAAATTCTTTATATAATATCGTAAGGGAAATAGCGTGCGAGGGTGTATCAGCTGATACGGAAGCGGCAAAAAGTTTACTGATAGAGGTTCGTTCTCCCGCATCCTCCTCCTCTTCTGCCGCTTAATGCGATTGAATATTGGGAAGAGAATTGATAAAAAGCATTAAGAACAAACAGCAAACAAACTTGCAATATGATATCGTCAGGGAAATAGCGTGCGAGGGTGTATCAGCTGATATGGAAGCACCAAAACATTTGCCGATAGAGGTTCGTTCTCCCGCATCCTCCTCCTCTTCTACCGCTTAATGTGATCGAATATTAAGAAGAGAATTGAAAAAAGGCTTTAAGAACAAACAACAAACAAACTTTCGATATACTATTGTAAGGGAAATAGCGTTCGAGGGTGTGTCAGCTGATACGGAAGCGCCAAAACGTTTGCAGATAGAGGTTCGTTCTACTGCATACTCCTCCTCTTCTACCGCTTAATGCGATCGAATATTAAGAAGACATTTGAAAAAAAGCTTCAAGAATAAACAACAAACAAACTTTCTATATAATATCGTCAGGAAAATAGTGTGCTAGGGTGTATCAGCTGATACGGAAGTGCCAAAACGTTTGCAGATAGAGGTTGTTCTCCTGCACCATCCTCCTCTTCTACTGCTTAATGCCATCGAATATTATGAAAAGAATTGAAAAAAGCATTAAGAACAGACAGCAAACAAACTTTCGATATAATATCATCAGGGAAATAGCATGTAGAGAATATATATATATATATATATATATATTTCATTTAAGTTCCCCACGTACAGTAGGATATAAGTTTTCTTTGTAACGAATTGTATAGTTTTCATTTTCTCTCAGCTGACTTTGTTTACGTTAAGATTTCGTGCAGCATGGTCGATATGTAAAGAAGATAGAATAATGTTTAGAACCAAGGAATATTAATAATACAGTGTACTGTAATCTTGGAAATTAGATAAACCCCAAATAGGGTGAGTAAGTAAATTTTTATGAGTAAGATATGCCTGAATAGTGAGAAGCATCAGCTGATGCGGAAGCGGCAAAACGTTTTGGTTAGAGGTTCGCTTTCCCCGCATCCTCCTCCTCTTCTACCGCTTAATGTGATCGAATATTAGGAAGAAAATTTTTAAAAAAGCATAAAGAACAAAAAGCAAACAAACTTTCGATATAATATCGTCAGGGAAATAGCCTACGAGGGTGTATTAGCTGATACGGAAGCGCCAAAACGTTTGCAGATAGAGGTTCGTTTCCCCTCATCTCCTCCTCTTCTACCACTTAATGTGATCGAATATTAAGAAAAGAATTGAAAAAAAGCATTAAGAACAAACAGCAAACAAACTTTCGATATAAAATCGTTAGGGAAATAGCGTGTAGAGAATATATATATTTCATTTAAGTTTCCCATGCACAGTACGATATACGTTTTCTCTGTAATGAATTGTATAGTTTTCTTTTTGTCTCAGCTGACTTTGTTTATGTTAAGAGTTTGTGCAGCGTGGTCAATATGTATAGAAGATAAAATAATGTTTAGAACCAAGGAATATTAATAATACTATAATCTTGAAAATTAGATAAACCCCAAATAGGGTGAGTAAATAAATATTTTAAGAGTAAGATATTGTGCCTGCATAGTGATAAGCATCAGCTGATACGGAAGCAACGAAAGGTTTTAGTTAGAGGTTCATTCTCCCGCATCCTCCTCCTTTTCTACTGCTTAATGCGATCAAATATTATGAAGAGAATTGAAAAAAGCATTAAGAACAAACAGCAAACAAACTTTCGATATAATATCGTCAGGGAAATAGCATGCGAGATTGTATCCGCTGATACAGAAGCGCCAAAACGTTTGCAGATAGAGGTTCGTTCTCCCGCATCCTCCTCCTCTTCTACCGCTTAATGCGATCGAATATTATGAAGAGAATTGGAAAAAAGCATTATGAACAAACAGCAAACAAACTTTTGATATAATATTGTCAGGGAAATAACGTGTAGAGAATATATATATTTCGCTTAAGTTTCCCATGTACAGTACGATATACGTTTTCTTTGTAACGAATTGTATAATATTTTTTCTCTCAGCTGACTTTGTCTACATTTAGATTTCGTGCAGCATGGTCGATATGTAAAGAAGATAGAATACTGTTTAGAACCAAGAAATATTAATACATACTATAATCTTGAAAATTAGATAAACCCCAAATAGGGTGAATAAATAAATATTTTATGAGTAGGATATTGTGCCTGAATAGTGATAAGCATCAGCTGATACGGAAGCGGCAAAACGTTATGGTTAGAGGTTCGTTTTCCCGCATCCTCCTCCTCTTCTACCGCTTAATGCGATCGAATATTATGAAGAAAATTGAAAAAAGGCATTAGGAACAAACAGCTAACAAACTTTTGATATAATATCGTCGGGGAAATAGCATGCGAGGGTGCATCAGCTGATACGGAGGCGGCAAAACATTTGCATCCTCGTGCTCAAAAATAGCATATACTCTAAAAATCTGCGATATAAAATAAACAACCTGTATCCAGTAGTAGGTTGGCTCATGGCACTAGTTACACTGAATATTCTTGGATATTCATTGCACATCTTTTATAATCCCTTCACATCTGACAGGTCATTACACTCTCCATCTCTGTTTCTGTTTACTTTATGTATTCTGCATGCCCAGGCCTGATAAAGGCTGTTTTGTTTTATTATTTTTTGGCCCACCCTGGTGTCATAATCATAATTATTTTTTATAATTTTCTCTCGCCAAAAAAATCCACTATGCACTGAATTTGTGGTAGGTGAATCGCGATATAGCGATGGATTACTGTACAGTGAACCATCGCTATATCGCGAATCACCTATCGCATATTCACTGTATCACCTTTTTTTTTTTTTTTTTTTTTTTTTTTCACCAGGATGAGCCAAAAAATGATAAAATAAGACAGCCTTTATCAGGCTGTAAACAGAAACAGAGATGGAGAGTGTAATGACTTGTCAGATGTGAAGGGATTATAAAAGATGTGTAATGAATCCCCAGCTCTCTGCTGGGTTTTACTATACCTCTGCATTACTTTCATGATGTCTATTCCAATAATTCTCCTTAGATCTTATTATTATTATTATTGGCAACAATAATTTTCCTTTGATGATGATTGTGGAGATTATTATCATCATTATTATTATTATTATTATTATTAAGGGCTCATCATTGTTTGTACATCTGTTGGTTTATTTACTTTAATAACTGTGTACAGTTCCCCTCCCTAGTTGGCTGGGACAAAGAGAGTGTGGGGGGTTGGGTAGAATAGAATATTGGAGAGAGAGAGAGAGACATCTTTAATTAACTCTTGTTCATTCAACCAAAACTAAATTATTTATTGTAAAAATAATGGTTTAATTACAAATTCGTAATAATAATGATATTAATAATAATAATCTCCACAATCATGATCAAAGGAAAATTATTGTTAAAAATAATAATAATAATAATAATAATAATAATAATAATAATAAGATCTAAGGAGAATTTTTGGAATAGACATCATGAAAGTAATGCAGAGGTATATTAACCCAGCAGAGAGCTGGATATTCATTACACATCTTTTATAATCCCTTCACATCTGACAGGTCATTACAAGGGTGATAATAAAGTTTTAAAAATTCATAATCAAACCAGAACTCGTAATGGGTAATGGATTTAAACTTGATTAATTTAGGTTCAGAATGGAAATTGGTGAAAATTGGCTTGGTAATTCTATAGATTTCTAGTAGGATAATAAATGCCAATATATATATGTACTATATATATATATGTACTATATATATATATATATATATATTATATATATATATATATATATATATATATATATATATATATATATATATATATATATATATATATATATATATATATATATATATATATATATATATATATATATATATATATATATATATATATATATGTACTATATATATATATATATATATATATATATATATATATATATATATATATATATATATATATATATATATATATATATATATATATATATATATACAGTAATCCCTCGTTTATCGCGGGGGTTTGGTTCTGGGAGCGGCCGCGATAGGTGAATTTCCGCGAAGTAGGAACACCTAAAAAATATATATATATATATATATAATGATGATGATGATCTTTTCTAATCGTAATCCTCTTTGTACTCGTGGCAGAAGTGTAAAAAAAAAAAAAAAAAAAAGGAAAAATATTTTCTTTTTCTTTTTTAAGGTGTTCCTATTTCGCGGAAATTCATCTATAGCGACGGGTTCCGGAACCTAACCCTCGCGATAAACGAGGGATCACTGTATTTATATTGCATTTAAGTTTCCCATGTACAGTACGATATATGTTTTCTTTGTAACGAGTTATATACGTTTTCTTTTTGTCTCAGCTGACTTTGTTTTCATTAAGATTTCGTACAGCATGGTCGATTTGTAATGAAGATAGAATAATGTTTAGAACCAAGGTATATTAATATTATTATAATCATGAAAATTAGACAAACCCCAAATAGGGTGAGTAAATAAATATTTTATGAGTAAGATATTGTGCCTGAATAGTGATAAGCATCAGTTGATACAGAAGCGGCAAAACGTTTTGGTTAGAGGTTCATTCTCACGCATCCTCCTCCTCTTCTTTCGCTTAATGTGATCAAATATTATGAAGAGAATTGAAAAAAAGCATTAAGAATAAACAACAAACAAATTTTCGATATAATATCATCAGGAAAATAGCATGTAGAGAATATATATATTTCATTTAAGTTTCCCATGTACAGTACGTTATACGTTTTCTTTGTAATGAATTGTATAGTGTGGGGGGGGTTTACGATGCTAGAGTGTTTTTAAGATTCTGTTTTACTAAGGGGACTCAAAGTACCGAGCTCGGTTAAGAGCTCACAAACAGACAGGACAGATATTTGTACTTGAACACCCCATGTTTAATACCATTAGTCAGTTAAATGAAACTCAGAATTTAACTTTCTTTTAATTTTGGAAATGCAATGACATTAAAAGAATTGAATTAAATTTCTCAAATTAAATTTTATGAAATGCTGCCTCGAATCCCGGAGGTGGTGAGTATGATTTAGTTTCCCGGCACCACGGACGTATGCCAAGACTTTGGCCTCAACTCGATGATTACCTCTGTCACACAGGCAGAGTAGAATACAGGACACTGCAATTTCAGAAACAGAAATGACACACTGTTTATAATGGGAAACTGAAAGCATGAGCACACATATAATGAGTTTCCAATGTCATTCTACTGGATGAATATATATAGGTTATTCACAGCTAACTAGAAATATTTATGCTACCATAATAGCATACAAAACATTAATTCTTTACTGGTTTTAAAGAAAATAATATATTCACAATAAATGAAGAATAAGCAAGACAAATACAGTACTGTATGTATTCCTTAAATTGTGGGCAACCACAAAAGTTGCAATGCTTATTACTGATATGCAATTAATATGGTAAAACACTCTATTTAGGATAAGGAAGAATCTACGAGGTAAATACAGTATTCATTCACTTTTAGTTATCAAGAACTTTGCAATAAAAAAAAAGGGTGCAAAACCACCTTTTGAGGTATTTGCAACTTATAACTCAAAACACTTTATCCCCAACATATGAAGAATTAGCAAGATAAATACGGTATGCATTCATTAAATTGTGGTTAACAAAAAATATTTGCATAGCCAACTGGGAAAAATTACCTTTTGAATATTTGCAATTTTGTTTTTTGGCAAATAGCTTTATTGACGAGTTTTTGAAGTAAAACACTTTATTTACGATGATAGAAAGGGGTGAAATGAAATTAGAATTTATTAGGAAGAGAGATAGATTTTTACGGGCTCAATACCAGTCTTCAGAGGATGAGATTTTCGTTTATCACATTCAGTGAAAAGAAACTTCTCAGCAATATATATCAGCTGTAATTTACAGGTTAAGGAATTAACTTTGGCATGTGAGATTCCAGTTTGGTAATCTACAAAATTTCGTGTGACTGGGAATGGAATCTGAGAATAGAAATCCATAAGATTTATCCAGTAACGAATGTAACTAATTCTCGAAAATAAACCAATTTGCTTGACCCACGAGCTTTACCATACACTATCCCTCACCTTGTTGTGCTAGATGAATTCCTTGTTGTGCTAGATGAATTCCTGTGAAGATGCCACGTAATTAGATTTTAAATAAACTTAGACTACCCAGGCGAGATGTTGCCTCTGGGCAGTCTCGGCGCCAAAAGAGAGCGTCTCCTTGTTCCTCGTGACGTCATCTGTCGGAGACATTCCTAGAGCAGTAATTGGCTCTGATATCATTTTAAGGACTATTTTAGTGGTGGTCCCTGGCAGGCAATTATAGCAGATATGCAAGGGAGAGACAGTATTTTTAGGTGCAACAAGTGGAAGCAAATAAAATAAAACGAGAATACTAATGAAAAGTTAGGTTACTGGTTCTTTTTTCTTAATTTTCTTGGCTCGTAGCAGGCAGAAAAATAGGAGCAGCCTTTATATTGGGGCTATACTTCTACACGTACAAGAAGAGTAAATAAGCTATATAGAATTAGCTATAAGCTAAAATACAAATTGCAAATAATCATAATCTGCGAAAGTCAAGAAGTGGGAATTATTTTTTTAGTTAGAAAATAACAGTTATGTTAAATTTATTTTTTTAGTTAGAAAATAACAGTTATGTTAAATTTATTTTTTTTAGTTAGAAAATAACAGTTATGTTACTAATTTATTTGTTAAGGCATCTAACAGCCTCTGTTGACATTGAGCGAAACACTCTGTCACAAAGGCCCTTTCTAGAGAATATTGATTTAGCAAAATTCTACTACAGAAGGCGAAAAAAGAACAGAGGAAGTTACGGTGACTTCGGTGTTATTATGAGGGATGAGATATCCTTCTCATGGAAAAGAACAAATGAACAATAAGAATGGGATCCACCACTGGAACATATCATACTATTAGTAAAAGTAAACAAGTCTTGTAAACAAAACATTAAATGACATGCAAAACATAAAAGAAATGTGATCAAATTCAAATTTCAAGAAAATTATATCACAATTAGATATCAGTGAATATCAATATTTAAGTTTATGAATGCTTCACATGCAAGAAGGCAATAATATAATATACAAAATAAAATACAGTATACGCAAATTAAACATTTGAACCACGTCGTCATTAACATTGGCGACTGGATTTAAAACAGTTTCAGCTATTCAACACTAAACTAAAATGTTTCTGCCATGTTCTGGCTTTCAAAGTCCCACAAAGGGAAATATAAAACTACGATCAAAAAATTATTCTTCATCTTTTTCGTCTTCCATTAGGAATAACGTTTGTACGCTAAAATAAACAAGTACAGTACAGTATTAAAGGCATAAAAGATAAACATAAAAATAAACAACACATTAGAGAAGTAATCTTTACCGACTAATCAAATTTAGGCTAACAGCACCAGCTTCCTCATTTGAGGGTAACGACCGTCGACTTAGTAGATCAGCAAGGTCATTGTCCTTGCCATGAACATGTTGGGCAGTGAATTTGAAAAGATTCAGGTAAAGTGCCCACCTTTTCAGACGAGGATTTAGCTTGTCTGCAGTCTGTAAATATAGGAGAGGTCGGTGGTCGGTTCTCAGTGTAAAATGTTGGCCATACAGATGGACTTCAAATTTCTTTATGGCCCAATATGCAGCTAGAGCTTCCTTCTCCACGGTGGAGTAATTTCGCTCTGCAGGGCGAAGCCTGCGGCTTGCATTTCGCACTGGAGCTACTTCTGCTGAGTTGTCTGATCGGGCTTGCAAGAGCACGGCACCCAGGCCTTCGTCTGAGGCGTCGGTCTGCAAGATAAATGGAAAATCAGGGTTTACCAGTTGTAATACTGGCTCACCTGCCAATGCTTCTCGGAGCTTGAAAAATGCTCTCTCCGCTTCATCTGTCCATTTGACAGGGGAGGATTTACTTTGCTTCGAGGAGGTCAGTTGCTGCAAAGGGGCAGCGATAGTATTAAAGTGTGGAATGAACCATTGGTAGTAGCCGACACTACCCAGGAATGATCTCAGTTGAGTGACAGTAGCAGGTTTCTCCATATCCTTAATAGCTTGTACCCTGTCATGTAAAGGGGACATAACTCCTTCTCCAACCACGTGGCCGAGATACTGCAATTGTGTGAAACCAATCTCACATTTGGAAGGCTTTAAGTGAAGTCCATGCTGGTTCAGACGAGTGAGAACTCTGCGGAGAGTCTCGAGGTGCGATGACCAATCCTGAGAATGCACCAGGATGTCGTCTATAAAGCATGAAACATTGTTGAGGTCCTGTAGTACTATCCTCATGAGTCTGCTGAAGCAGCCAGGGGCATTTACCATACCAAAAGGCATGACCCTGAACTGGTATAGACCATATCTTGTGGAAAAAACTGTAAGAGGCTTGGTAGTCTCGCTCAACGGGACTTGCCAAAATCCACTGGCCAGATCCAACTTGGACAGGTAACGGGCTTGAGAAAGCAACGAGAAAATATGCTCGGCGTCAGCAATGGGCTCTCCATCAAAGATGGTACGGGAGTTAAGCTTACGACAGTCAAGGCAGAACCTGTGACTGCCATCTCGCTTACGCACTGCCAGTAACGGCGAACACCAAGGCGAAATGCTCTTTTCAACTATTCCAAGGCGGACCCAAGTGTCAAGATCTTCCTTCAGCCGTAAGGACAGCTGGTGGGGAAGACCATAGGAATGCCGAAATGGCTCTGGGTCAGTCAGTCTGACATGATGCTCAAGGGTAGTGGTAATGCCTGGGAGGTCGTTGAAGACGTTCTCATAGTCCTCTAATAGCTTGTTCAGCTGTTCCCGTTGACTCGGTTGCAGTCTGGAGTTAATAATACAATTACTCACACTTTCTTTTCGGTGTGTGGGAATGGCAGGATCCTTACCATCATCAAAAGCTAAGCTTATGTCTTCAATTGCAAGGGCGGTGGCTGCGGCCAGAGGGGCTTCTTCAGAAAAACTCCACTCCCGTAAGTCTGTCTCCACTGCAAGGGTGGAGTATTCCAATATAGGAAGTAAGGGGTGGCTATAATGGAGCACCTGTGTTGCTGCAGCCTCGGAGGTTCTGTTGATGCTTGAGGCATCTATAGGGGTTGCTGGGAGCGCCAGCGCAGGATCCCTGTGGGCCTCCGGGTCCTCACAATAAAGCTTCAGCTGGTTAATGTGGTATTTCCGGTTAATGCCATCAACATTTAGCACATAATTGTCAGGGGTCACCCGGTGTACCACAGTGTACGGTCCTTTCCAGCGTAGCATTAGCTTGCGGGTATCTGTTGGAAGAAGTAACAGAGCTCGATCTCCGGGTGTCAGGGCACGACGCCGCGCACGCTTGTCAAAGAGGAGCTTGGCAGTCTGCTGGTGACCCTTAATGGCTAATTGTGCAGTTTTCCATGCCTTTTTGAGGTGAGACGAAAACTTCAAAATATACTCATGAACGTCCCTATCGTCATCTTCGATGGTAGGTGAATCCCAACATTCTGCCAAGAATTTTACTGGGCCTCTGACCTTATGACCATAAATCATCTCGAAAGGCGAGTATCCAGTAGTGTCGTGGGGCGTGTCTCTGAAGGAGAAAAGTGCAGCAGGGACGTACTTGTCCCACTGCCTAGGCATATCTATCACTAGCTTGCGCAAACATCGCTTCAATGTCCCGTTATAGCGTTCGCATGCTCCATTTGATTGGGCATGATAGACACTCGTACGAATGTGCTTGATTTCTAAAAGGTTACAGAAAGCCTCAAAGTGCCTACTTGTAAACTGACTTCCATTGTCAGAAGTGACCTGCTCAGGAAAGCCAACCCTGGAGCACATTTCAAATAGGGCTTGAGCGACTGCTTCAGTTGTGATAGAAGACAGTGGCACTGCATCTGGGTACCTTGTTGCCAGGTCAGCATATACCAGGAGGAATTGTTTCCCCCTGGACAAAATTGGATTAATAGGACCTAGTATGTCAACAGCGACATTGGAAATTGGCTCCATTGAGAGCTTAGATATCCCCATGGGAACTTTCGGTACTGGTGCCGTTGAGGTGGATTGACAGACAGGGCAGGAGCCTACATATCTGTCTACCTCGGTGTACATGTTTGGCCATGCAAAAGCCTTCTGAAGGACATGCTGAGTTTTTGCTTTGCCTCTGTGTCCACTCAGAGGTAAATGGTGTGCCACATACATAGCCTGGCGGCGCAACGAAGCGGGCACCACCAACTGCTTAAAGGTGTGGCCACCTTTAGTCACATGCCTACGAAGTACTCCATCTTCAAGGGCGTAAGTGATCTTGCCTCCTCCTCTCACTGTGAAGGTCCTTCCCTCGGTGGCCTGCTGCATCCAGCATTTGAGGCTGGGGCAGTCTTGCTGCAATTTGGCAAAGTCTGGACGGGACTTCAATGGCTCTAGAGGTGCATCATCTGGTAAAGGAGGGGGAAACTCTCTGCGTTCCACATTACGTTTACTAACTGCGGCAGACTCAACGGAGTCAGTCGGAGAATCGTCCATATTCTTGGCATCGAGGCCAGGAGTTGCTGCTGAAATGGCTTCATGTGACTTCCCCCGAGGGAAGTTATAACGAGAAATGTCCTTATGGTAGAGGTCGGCCTGGAAAGTAGGAACTAGGTTCAGTGCACGACCCATCAAGACAGGGTACATAAGCCCAATCATTGCCACAGCTGGGGCTTTTCCCTTGTAGTATTTGCAATCCAGGTTAATGACACAGCAGCGTCGTATTTGGGGTGTTCCTTCAGCAACCCGCACCTGAACGACTTTGCTGGTAAAATCTTCATCCCTGACAAATTTCTCATCAACAAGTATGCCATTGGCCCCTGTGTCAAGGGCTATCTCAGCTTCCACACCATTTATGGTTTCCAGGCATTTTGGGATCATTTCCAGATCATCATGGTTGATGAATTCCACATTGGCAAGTTTGTGTGGTGGTTCCTCGGCATTTTCCTCATTGGCCCTTTCTGGCCCCGTTTCCACAACATGGGCTGAGTGAGTGGCCAGACGGCTACGTGGGCCGCCGCTGTGTGAGGGAGTGTGGTGGCTCTTAGAGTTTGGCTGAAAACCCTGGGAAGGTGGAGCAGAGTAATGGCCTTTGCCTCTTAACTGCTGAGGCTTAGGTCTTACCGGGTCATCCTTCTTGAGTGTGGGTGCATGGCCGTAATAAGGCTTAGGAGTGTGAGGAGGAGGAGCTGGACGATTGAAGTTCTGCGAGGGGCTCTTGTGCTTCCCGTTCCTGTAATCTCTATTTCCGGATAAAGGACTACTGTCTGGGATTCCCGCTCGAATCCGAGCAAGCGCAAGCTCATGTTTATGTTGTGCTTGTGCCTCCTTACGTTGTGCTTGTGCCTCATCACTTGCTCTCTTCTCCAGCATATCTCGGCGTTCAACCATCTTCTCATGAGCCCATTCGAAGAGCTTCTGTCTTGGGGAAAAACCATATCTCTCACCCCTAGTAATCAGCATGTCTAGGTAACGCTCCTCATCGAATGTTTTGATGGTTTCCATGTTTGTTACCTGAACAGTCAATAACGAAGTGCCAAAACAACCACAAAAAAAAACAAATCTCTACAGTACAGTAGTAGAAAAAAAAATTATAGAACCACACAACACCAAGGAGAGAGAAAAAAAAAAGATTCAAAACCACAGTTCAAACTTAAACGTAAAAGTGATCTCAAAATCTCACCATAAAAGTGACTCAAAATTCAATCAAGTGCAACAGCAGCAAAATGTTGCAAAACAGTGCATGAAACACTGGCAATACAGAATGGCAGTCGTGCCTGCTTAACAGCAATATGTGGCAGTACCTGCGGTTATTGTGCAAATGAAAGGAATGAGCAACACAATCAAGTGCAACAGCAACAAAATGTTGCAAAACAGTGCATGAAACACTGGTAATACAGAATGGCAGTCGTACCTGCTTAACAGCAATACGTGGCAGTACCTGCGGTTATTGTGCAAATGAAAGGAATGAGCAACACAAGTGCAACAGCAACAAAATGTTGCAAAACAGTGCATGAAACACTGGTAATACAGAATGGCAGTCGTGCCTGCTTAACAGCAATACGTGGCAGTACCTGCGGTTATTGTGCAAATGAAAGGAATGAGCAACACAATCAAGTGCAACAGCAACAATATGTTGCAAAACAGTGCATGAAACACTGGTAATACAGAATGGCAGTCGTGCCTGCTTAACAGCAATACATGGCAGTACCTGCAGTTATGGTGCAAATGAAAGGAATGAGTAACAACGAATTTTACCGACTAGCACCCAGTGCCTGAGAGTACAATCAAGTACAGTATAGCGGTCGTGCCTGCGTATGAGCGCATATATGGCAGTACCCACAAATAAAATGTCGTAAGTAAAATTCTGGAGTGTTACCAAAAGGGCACAGATCCTATGCAAAATACACCAACGATAAGCTAACAGCTTACTAGGCAGCCAGATTACACATTTCTACTAGTAGTGAGAAAATTTATTTTCATGTGACAACTCAGACACATGAAAGGCTTAGCCTAGGCTCGATAAATGACACCAAAGTTTTTCTTCCAATCTATAAGCAGTCAATGCTTGAATATATAACACAATTATAAGCAAAAATACTTAATATGCTTTCTCCCAATTCCTAATTCCAAGGAAATATAAACAATTCCTAACAAGTATCACCCTTCAACGGATATATAAAACACGAATGCTTTAAAACTCAATCTTATCACGCAAATAAATGAAATTTTATATAACACGTCTTCTCGTCATGCAAAATTTCTAAAGTCTGTTACCACATAATCTCATGTAGATTTCCTGAAATATTGTTTACCACATGGGAAACAAGAAAATATTAGTTACCATAATCAATATTGAAAATAAAGAAAATTTCTTATCCGCAACGTCTCTAGCGCGAAAATTTTCGTGTGCAGCCTAAGATTCATTCATTTCAATAATCGAGCCAATGGTAATCGGGTTTCAGGTGCAATGTTAAAAAGCAAAAAAAAAATAAATTTATAAAATCAGTCTGTCTGTTCGGGTCCCTGTTCGGGCGCCAAACTGTGGGGGGGGGTTTACGATGCTAGAGTGTTTTTAAGATTCTGTTTTACTAAGGGGACTCAAAGTACCGAGCTCGGTTAAGAGCTCACAAACAGACAGGACAGATATTTGTACTTGAACACCCCATGTTTAATACCATTAGTCGGTTAAATGAAACTCAGAATTTAACTTTCTTTTAATTTTGGAAATGCAATGACATTAAAAGAATTGAATTAAATTTCTCAAATTAAATTTTATGAAATGCTGCCTCGAATCCCGGAGGTGGTGAGTATGATTTAGTTTCCCGGCACCACGGACGTATGCCAAGACTTTGGCCTCAACTCGATGATTACCTCTGTCACACAGGCAGAGTAGAATACAGGACACTGCAATTTCAGAAACAGAAATGACACACTGTTTATAATGGGAAACTGAAAGCATGAGCACACATATAATGAGTTTCCAATGTCATTCTACTGGATGAATATATATAGGTTATTCACAGCTAACTAGAAATATTTATGCTACCATAATAGCATACAAAACATTAATTCTTTACTGGTTTTAAAGAAAATAATATATTCACAATAAATGAAGAATAAGCAAGACAAATACAGTACTGTATGTATTCCTTAAATTGTGGGCAACCACAAAAGTTGCAATGCTTATTACTGATATGCAATTAATATGGTAAAACACTCTATTTAGGATAAGGAAGAATCTACGAGGTAAATACAGTATTCATTCACTTTTAGTTATCAAGAACTTTGCAATAAAAAAAAAGGGTGCAAAACCACCTTTTGAGGTATTTGCAACTTATAACTCAAAACACTTTATCCCCAACATATGAAGAATTAGCAAGATAAATACGGTATGCATTCATTAAATTGTGGTTAACAAGAAATATTTGCATAGCCAACTGGGAAAAATTACCTTTTGAATATTTGCAATTTTGTTTTTTGGCAAATAGCTTTATTGACGAGTTTTTGAAGTAAAACACTTTATTTACGATGATAGAAAGGGGTGAAATGAAATTAGAATTTATTAGGAAGAGAGATAGATTTTTACGGGCTCAATACCAGTCTTCAGAGGATGAGATTTTCGTTTATCACATTCAGTGAAAAGAAACTTCTCAGCAATATATATCAGCTGTAATTTACAGGTTAAGGAATTAACTTTGGCATGTGAGATTCCAGTTTGGTAATCTACAAAATTTCGTGTGACTGGGAATGGAATCTGAGAATAGAAATCCATAAGATTTATCCAGTAACGAATGTAACTAATTCTCGAAAATAAACCAATTTGCTTGACCCACGAGCTTTACCATACACTATCCCTCACCTTGTTGTGCTAGATGAATTCCTTGTTGTGCTAGATGAATTCCTGTGAAGATGCCACGTAATTAGATTTTAAATAAACTTAGACTACCCAGGCGAGATGTTGCCTCTGGGCAGTCTCGGCGCCAAAAGAGAGCGTCTCCTTGTTCCTCGTGACGTCATCTGTCGGAGACATTCCTAGAGCAGTAATTGGCTCTGATATCATTTTAAGGACTATTTTAGTGGTGGTCCCTGGCAGGCAATTATAGCAGAGATGCAAGGGAGAGACAGTATTTTTAGGTGCAACAAGTGGAAGCAAATAAAATAAAACGAGAATACTAATGAAAAGTTAGGTTACTGGTTCTTTTTTCTTAATTTTCTTGGCTCGTAGCAGGCAGAAAAATAGGAGCAGCCTTTATATTGGGGCTATACTTCTACACGTACAAGAAGAGTAAATAAGCTATATAGAATTAGCTATAAGCTAAAATACAAATTGCAAATAATCATAATCTGCGAAAGTCAAGAAGTGGGAATTATTTTTTTAGTTAGAAAATAACAGTTATGTTAAATTTATTTTTTTAGTTAGAAAATAACAGTTATGTTAAATTTATTTTTTTTAGTTAGAAAATAACAGTTATGTTACTAATTTATTTGTTAAGGCATCTAACAGCCTCTGTTGACATTGAGCGAAACACTCTGTCACATATAGTTTTTTCTCTCAGCTGACTTTGTTTACGTAAAGATTTCGTGCAGCTTGGTCGATATGTATAGAAGATAGAATAATATTTAGAACCAAGAAATATTAATACATACTATAATCTTGAAAATTAGATAAACCCCAAATAGGTTGAATAAATAAATATTTATGAGTAAGATATTGTGCCTGAATAGTGATAAGCGTCAGCTGATACGGAAGCGGCAAAACGTTTTGGTTAGAGGTTCGTTCTCCCGCATCCTCCTCCTCTTCTACCGCTTAATTTGATCAAATATTATGACGAAAATTTAAAAAAAGCAATAGGAACAAACAGCAAACAAACTTTCGATATAATATCGTCAGGGAAATAGTGTGCGAGGGTGCATCAGCTGATATGGAGGCGGCAAAACATTTGCATCCTCGTGCTCAAAAATAGCATATACACCTAGTTCTCAGAATAACGCCTAGATAGGTTCTCAGAAGTGTCGGGTAAATGGAAAATCGCGTGAAAAAACGAGTTATTTTCCATAGGAAACAATGATAAAGGGCATAGATACGTTCCAAACCTTACATAGACACACCATGCCAAAGATATAAGATAAGTAAAAAACATATTTCATTACTACATATCAAAGCAGAAAGCCCTGTATCTATTTTTAAGAGTATACAAAAGATATTCATATTCACTTTACAGCTAGAAATTAACATACATTACTATACTTTACTCTATTATGTAGTGGGCAACAGTTATACAGTAGACTGGGACATGCATGGTGGTAGTGAGCAAGTAACTTATGTGGTAGAAGAGGAGGAGGATGCAGGAGAAGAAACCTCTATCTGCAAATGTATACAAAGATAAAATAAGAATTATACACAAAGCAGGACTAAAAAACAAAAACAAAAAATTAATTATGCAATGCCTAAATCTACCTTATGACAGATTAAAAAAACTTAATCTACATTCTCTAGAGAGGCACAGAGTTAGGGGGGATATGATTGAGGTGTATAAATGGTTTAAAGTGATTAACAAGTGTGATATTAATAAAGTTTTAAAAATTCATGATCAAACCAGAACTCGTAATGGGTAATGGATTTAATCTTGATAAATTTAGGTTCAGAAGGCAAATTGGTGAAAATTGGCTTGGTAATACCGTAGAGTATTCCTAGTAGGAAAATAAATGCCAATACCTTAGACACCTTCAAATGTAGATTAGATAGACATATGACAGAGGTAGGGTGGGTGTATATATAATGAATAATGATGATGATCTTTTCTTATCGTAATCCTCTTTGTACTGGTGGAAGAAGCCTCTGCGGGTGCTTATTTACTATATATTTTTATTTTTTATTTAATTTTTTTATTTTTTATATAGTAATTAAGCGCCCACGGAGGTTCTTCCACCAGTACAAAGAGGATTACGATAAGAACATAAGAACATAAGAATAGAGGACACTGCAACATGCCTACTGGCACACACGAGGCAGCTCCATTTTTGAATTGTATTTTCAGCATGTCTAACCTATTCTATTCTACTCTACTTATTTATTCT
>JAXCGZ010010586.1:0-25486 GCA_037179515.1 Halocaridina rubra | reverse complement strand
CCCGAATGAGATTGGGATTTGAATTAAATGCTAAAATGAAGCCACGAGTGAGGTTGGGGAATCTGTAATATGAACATAGTGGCATTCAGTTAGAATGCGTTCATTCCTATGTATAGCAGATATAAGCTATAAGGTTGGGTTCCTTTTAACCTTCTGTGGTGTAGTGGTAGCGCCTTGACTTAGTAATCATAAGTCCTAGGTTCGAGTCCCGGTCGGGGTAATAAAAAAAAATGATTCATGTTTTCACATATGTAATGTGCTTAATTGATAATTTCATGGCCCGAATGAGATTGGGATTTGAATTAAATGCTAAAATGAAGCCACGAGTGAGGTTGGGGAATCTGTAATATGAACATAGTGGCATTCAGTTAGAATGCGTTCATTCCTATGTATAGCAGATATAAGCTATAAGGTTGGGTTCCTTTTAACCTTCTGTGGTGTAGTGGTAGCGCCTTGACTTAGTAATCATAAGTCCTAGGTTCGAGTCCCGGTCGGGGTAATAAAAACAAAATGATTCATGTTTTCACATATGTAATGTGCTTAATTGATAATTTCATGGCCCGAATGAGATTGGGATTTGAATTAAATGCTAAAATGAAGCCACGAGTGAGGTTGGGGAATCTGTAATATGAAGATAGTGGCATTCAGTTAGAATGCGTTCATTCCTATGTATAGTAGATATAAGCTATAAGGTTGGGTTCCTTTTAACCTTCTGTGGTGTAGTGGTAGCGCCTTGACTTAGTAATCATAAGTCCTAGGTTCGAGTCCCGGTCGGGGTAAAAAAAAAATGATTCATGTTTTCACATATGTAATGTGCTTAATTGATAATTTCATGGCCCGAATGAGATTGGGATTTGAATTAAATGCTAAAATGAAGCCACGAGTGAGGTTGGGGAATCTGTAATATGAACATAGTGGCATTCAGTTAGAATGCGTTCATTCCTATGTATAGCAGATATAAGCTATAAGGTTGGGTTCCTTTTAACCTTCTGTGGTGTAGTGGTAGCGCCTTGACTTAGTAATCATAAGTCCTAGGTTCGAGTCCCGGTCGGGGTAAAAAAATGATTCATGTTTTCACATATGTAATGTGCTTAATTGATAATTTCATGGCCCGAATGAGATTGGGATTTGAATTAAATGCTAAAATGAAGCCACGAGTGAGGTTGGGGAATCTGTAATATGAAGATAGTGGCATTCAGTTAGAATGCGTTCATTCCTATGTATAGCAGATATAAGCTATAAGGTTGGGTTCCTTTTAACCTTCTGTGGTGTAGTGGTAGCGCCTTGACTTAGTAATCATAAGTCCTAGGTTCGAGTCCCGGTCGGGGTAAAAAAAATGATTCATGTTTTCACATATGTAATGTGCTTAATTGATAATTTCATGGCCCGAATGAGATTGGGATTTGAATTAAATGCTAAAATGAAGCCACGAGTGAGGTTGGGGAATCTGTAATATGAACATAGTGGCATTCAGTTAGAATGCGTTCATTCCTATGTATAGCAGATATAAGCTATAAGGTTGGGTTCCTTTTAACCTTCTGTGGTGTAGTGGTAGCGCCTTGACTTAGTAATCATAAGTCCTAGGTTCGAGTCCCGGTCGGGGTAAAAAAAAAATGATTCATGTTTTCACATATGTAATGTGCTTAATTGATAATTTCATGGCCCGAATGAGATTGGGATTTGAATTAAATGCTAAAATGAAGCTACGAGTGAGGTTGGGGAATCTGTAATATGAACATAGTGGCATTCAGTTAGAATGCGTTCATTCCTATGTATAGCAGATATAAGCTATAAGGTTGGGTTCCTTTTAACCTTCTGTGGTGTAGTGGTAGCGCCTTGACTTAGTAATCATAAGTCCTAGGTTCGAGTCCCGGTCGGGGTAAAAAAAAAATGATTCATGTTTTCACATATGTAATGTGCTTAATTGATAATTTCATGGCCCGAATGAGATTGGGATTTGAATTAAATGCTAAAATGAAGCCACGAGTGAGGTTGGGGAATCTGTAATATGAACATAGTGGCATTCAGTTAGAATGCGTTCATTCCTATGTATAGCAGATATAAGCTATAAGGTTGGGTTCCTTTTAACCTTCTGTGGTGTAGTGGTAGCGCCTTGACTTAGTAATCATAAGTCCTAGGTTCGAGTCCCGGTCGGGGTAAAAAAAAAAAATGATTCATGTTTTCACATATGTAATGTGCTTAATTGATAATTTCATGGCCCGAATGAGATTGGGATTTGAATTAAATGCTAAAATGAAGCTACGAGTGAGGTTGGGGAATCTGTAATATGAAGATAGTGGCATTCAGTTAGAATGCGTTCATTCCTATGTATAGCAGATATAAGCTATAAGGTTGGGTTCCTTTTAACCTTCTGTGGTGTAGTGGTAGCGCCTTGACTTAGTAATCATAAGTCCTAGGTTCGAGTCCCGGTCGGGGTAATAAAAACAAAATGATTCATGTTTTCACATATGTAATGTGCTTAATTGATAATTTCATGGCCCGAATGAGATTGGGATTTGAATTAAATGCTAAAATGAAGCCACGAGTGAGGTTGGGGAATCTGTAATATGAAGATAGTGGCATTCAGTTAGAATGCGTTCATTCCTATGTATTGCAGATATAAGCTATAAGGTTGGGTTCCTTTTAACCTTCTGTGGTGTAGTGGTAGCGCCTTGACTTAGTAATCATAAGTCCTAGGTTCGAGTCCCGGTCGGGGTAAAAAAAAAATGATTCATGTTTTCACATATGTAATGTGCTTAATTGATAATTTCATTGCCCGAATGAGATTGGGATTTGAATTAAATGCTAAAATGAAGCCACGAGTGAGGTTGGGGAATCTGTAATATGAAGATAGTGGCATTCAGTTAGAATGCGTTCATTCCTATGTATAGCAGATATAAGCTATAAGGTTGGGTTCCTTTTAACCTTCTGTGGTGTAGTGGTAGCGCCTTGACTTAGTAATCATAAGTCCTAGGTTCGAGTCCCGGTCGGGGTAAAAAAATGATTCATGTTTTCACATATGTAATGTGCTTAATTGATAATTTCATGGCCCGAATGAGATTGGGATTTGAATTAAATGCTAAAATGAAGCCACGAGTGAGGTTGGGGAATCTGTAATATGAACATAGTGGCATTCAGTTAGAATGCGTTCATTCCTATGTATAGCAGATATAAGCTATAAGGTTGGGTTCCTTTTAACCTTCTGTGGTGTAGTGGTAGCGCCTTGACTTAGTAATCATAAGTCCTAGGTTCGAGTCCCGGTCGGGGTAAAAAAAATGATTCATGTTTTCACATATGTAATGTGCTTAATTGATAATTTTTTGCCCGAATGAGATTGGGATTTGAATTAAATGCTAAAATGAAGCCACGAGTGAGGTTGGGGAATCTGTAATATGAACATAGTGGCATTCAGTTAGAATGCGTTCATTCCTATGTATAGCAGATATAAGCTATAAGGTTGGGTTCCTTTTAACCTTCTGTGGTGTAGTGGTAGCGCCTTGACTTAGTAATCATAAGTCCTAGGTTCGAGTCCCGGTCGGGGTAAAAAAATGATTCATGTTTTCACATATGTAATGTGCTTAATTGATAATTTCATGGCCCGAATGAGATTGGGATTTGAATTAAATGCTAAAATGAAGCCACGAGTGAGGTTGGGGAATCTGTAATATGAACATAGTGGCATTCAGTTAGAATGCGTTCATTCCTATGTATAGCAGATATAAGCTATAAGGTTGGGTTCCTTTTAACCTTCTGTGGTGTAGTGGTAGCGCCTTGACTTAGTAATCATAAGTCCTAGGTTCGAGTCCCGGTCGGGGTAATAAAAAAAATGATTCATGTTTTCACATATGTAATGTGCTTAATTGATAATTTCATGGCCCGAATGAGATTGGGATTTGAATTAAATGCTAAAATGAAGCCACGAGTGAGGTTGGGGAATCTGTAATATGAAGATAGTGGCATTCAGTTAGAATGCGTTCATTCCTATGTATAGCAGATATAAGCTATAAGGTTGGGTTCCTTTTAACCTTCTGTGGTGTAGTGGTAGCGCCTTGACTTAGTAATCATAAGTCCTAGGTTCGAGTCCCGGTCGGGGTAAAAAAAAAAAATGATTCATGTTTTCACATATGTAATGTGCTTAATTGATAATTTCATGGCCCGAATGAGATTGGGATTTGAATTAAATGCTAAAATGAAGCCACGAGTGAGGTTGGGGAATCTGTAATATGAAGATAGTGGCATTCAGTTAGAATGCGTTCATTCCTATGTATAGCAGATATAAGCTATAAGGTTGGGTTCCTTTTAACCTTCTGTGGTGTAGTGGTAGCGCCTTGACTTAGTAATCATAAGTCCTAGGTTCGAGTCCCGGTCGGGGTAAAAAAATGATTCATGTTTTCACATATGTAATGTGCTTAATTGATAATTTCATGGCCCGAATGAGATTGGGATTTGAATTAAATGCTAAAATGAAGCCACGAGTGAGGTTGGGGAATCTGTAATATGAACATAGTGGCATTCAGTTAGAATGCGTTCATTCCTATGTATAGCAGATATAAGCTATAAGGTTGGGTTCCTTTTAACCTTCTGTGGTGTAGTGGTAGCGCCTTGACTTAGTAATCATAAGTCCTAGGTTCGAGTCCCGGTCGGGGTAAAAAAAATGATTCATGTTTTCAGATATGTAATGTGCTTAATTGATAATTTCATGGCCCGAATGAGATTGGGATTTGAATTAAATGCTAAAATGAAGCCACGAGTGAGGTTGGGGAATCTGTAATATGAACATAGTGGCATTCAGTTAGAATGCGTTCATTCCTATGTATAGCAGATATAAGCTATAAGGTTGGGTTCCTTTTAACCTTCTGTGGTGTAGTGGTAGCGCCTTGACTTAGTAATCATAAGTCCTAGGTTCGAGTCCCGGTCGGGGTAAAAAAAAAAAAAAATGATTCATATATATATATATATATATATATATATATATATATATATATATGAATAATTTGTACCCCAACTGGGACTTGAACCTAGGACACATAATTACTGTGCCAAGGCGCTACCAACTACACCACAGAAGGTCTTAAAAGGGAAACAAACCTTAGATCTATAGCTGCTGTACTAGGAATGAACGCATTCTATCTGAATGCCACTCTGTTCATATTACAGTTTCCCCCAACCTCACTCGTGGCTTCGTTTTTGCATTTAATTCAAATCTCAATCTCACTTGGGACCAACAATAATCAAAGGAGCACAATACCATATGTGAAAACATGAATAATTTTTACCCCGACCAAGGCGCTACCAATTACACCATAGAAGGTCTTAAAAGGTAAGCAAACTTTACAAGTCCCGGTCGGGGTAAATATTTTTTATCAGCTTAAGCTGATATAGCTATAAAATAGTACAGTAGCGTTTCTTAATCTGGGGTGCTAGCAACCCCAGGGGGATGCTGAAATCAATTTTAGGCGGTACTGGGAAATGCTTCATGCGTGACGGTAAAATGTCCGTGTTCCGTAGCATGGGGTGACCAGTTTTGAAGAGATATTTTGTTTATGAAATTTATTGTATATCTATTCTTTTTACTTCATAAACCTGAACCTACTTTTCAACTGTGTTAATGCATTTTAGCATTTTGATGAAAAACACTAAATTTGTACAAGCATTTCAAACTTTCGTAGGAAGTATGTTACATAGCTTTGTAATACATGTTCGGTATGTGTCTGATGAAACAGGGTGAGACCATGCCCCTTCTGGCAGTAGTTGCGTAGTTGCAGTGGAGCAGTCCAGTCCCTGTAGCTTTGCGTTACCCGTTAATTTCAAGCTCCAGTAATACTGGTAAGACTATTGAAATGTGTGTTATTCTCCATTCGCTCTTAACTCACTCACCTAACATCTCCATCTCTTCAGTGTGTAACATAATTTTTTATTTTTATAAGTGAAAGGATTGCTGACGCCGGTCTAAACCTGCACCAGTTTAAAGGGCCTGGAAAATATTTTAGCCTACCCTGATTAAAACTTTTAGCTGTTTTTATTAAAGGTATCATTGGCTGACTATGAAATGCGCACATATCGTTACCTACACCTCCGAAGGTGTAGTAAGAATGTGTTCTTCTAAGCCTGTTTCTTCGTTAAAATCTCTCCTAAGTAGTTGTTTCAATTTTTGAAGTTATTTGTTTTCTTTATACAGGAACGTTACCCAAGGTCAAAACACCAATCGGATAAATTTTAAAAATAAAATTTATAATTTTGGTAGGTGCTTTTTTACTACTAGCCTTTTTGTTTTGTCCTCAGGTGTGTGATTCTGCAATACCAAAGACACGCAAATGGAGTAACAAATATGTCACTTATGGCTTCACTGCACTCCTGGACAATCGTGGTGGACCAGACCGGGCAAAATGCATGACCTGCCATTTCATTATTTGCAACTTTAATTTGAAATCTTTTAGACTGAGAACACCAGGTGAAGCATTCAGGTGCAGGGCATGAATAGACTCTCGAGGCTCTGCAGGCTAAGAGGGTTAGATATGACTAGGAAGGTACACTACCCTGACTTGGATTCAAGCCAGTGCAAAAACAACTTCTACAAGCTTCGTGAGAGGTGGCATACCAGTGCATCAGGGGGAAGGTTTCGTATTTGGATCGGGAAAATCTGATTTAAGATATACACCATTCGGATGGTAGAACTGGTCTTGAGAACAGAGGCAGCCAAGAAGATTAAGGCTGTGATGTCATCGCAGGAAGAGTTGCAAATATATTCATTGCCATTTTTACAGTAAGATTTTATGCACAACGTCTCCTTGGCAATCAATTGTTTTTATATTAAACCTGTGATTGTGCATAGATACGTGTGCAGGCAGGCACTCCCTCTGATTTACAAATGCTAGACTCTGCATTATATAGCATACAAGCCTTATATATGAAGAGTATATCCAGCATTAAAATGTAAATACATTTGTATCTCTGTGTTTTATGATCCTTCTTTGAATGCACATATGAACCTTATGATGCTATTACAATATTGTAATTTGGATATAATTTATGTTAATACTAAAATTGTATATATGAAACATTTATGGGCACATGTCCCCATGTAAAGTCTTAGATCCAAATAAAGAAATGCCTACATCTACACCGAATATTCTGGCGAATTCGTTACTCATCTCTTATCCTTTCTTTTCTGATTAGTCTCAACACTCCTATGTCTGTTTCTCTTTGTTTGCTGTCTTCTCGAGTCCGGGGCTAATGAGGGCAATTTTTTTTTCGCCCGTTCTGGAGCCACGCATTGAAAGGAAAGATACTTATTTGTTTTTTTTTTGTTTTTTTTTTTTGTCATTTTAACATCAAACTTCTAAATTGGATGCTTGCGATGATCTGAAGGTAAAATTATTGTCTCCATATTTTAAGAGATAACAAAATGTATCATGGTATACATACAGAAACCATGCATGCAATAATTCATTATATTACATCGTTCTTCATATCTTCTTCTTCTTTTTCTTCTTCTTCTTCTTCTTCTTCTTCTTCTTCTTCTTCTTCTTCTTCTTCTTCTTATTATTATTATTATTATTATTATTATTATTATTATTATTATTATTATTACTATTATTATTATTATTATTATCATTATTATTATTAATTATTATTATTATTATTATTATTATTATTATTATTATTATTATTATTATTATTATTATTATTATTATTATTATTATTATTAATATTATCATTATTATTATTATTTTTGTTTATTATTGTTATTATTATTATTGTTATTATAATTTTTATTATTATTATTATTATTATTATTATTATTATTATTATTATTATTATTATTATTGGGGACTACCATAGCGTAGTGGTATAATGCTTGACTCGGGAGGTGACGGACCCGCTCTCGATTAGGAAGGACATCCAGGCTTAATTCCCAAGCTTCAGTCCTTGTCTCTATCCCCAAATGGGTACATAGTAATACGTAAATTGTTTTTATTAGTATTACAATTATTGTTATTAGTATTCAAGTAATCTACCTTCCTTGCCGGGCATCGAACCTGAGAACTCTAGACTAGAATTCCACAATTAGTTCACTGTACCACAGAGGTTTAGTACAGGGGACTAAGCTGTGGAGTTCTAGTCTAGATTTCCCAGGTTCGATTCTTGGAAAGGAAGGTAGATTGTTTGAAGATATTAAAAAATGCGTAATTGCAGTGCTACGTTCTTTTATCATTATTATTATTATTATTATTATTATTATTATTATTATTATTATTATTATTATTATTATTATTATTATTATTATTATTATTATTATTATTATTATTATTATTATTATTATTATTATTATTATTATTATTATTATTGTTATTATTATTATTATTATTATTATTATTACTATTTTTATTATTATTATTATTATTATTATTATTATTATTATTATTATTATTATTATTATTATTATTATTATTATTATTATTATTATTGATGTTGTTGTTGTTTTTATTTAGTATCCATTATTCTCATTTTGATTATTATATTTGGATTAGTAACATATATTATCATTAACTCTTTAAAGTAGTCTTTTTTTTTTTTTTTTTTTTTTTTTACACGGCTTGGAGATGGGCAACAACAAATACTGCTCATTCATCTCAAAATATACAAGTGAGTACATACATACATACATAGATACACACATTTAGGTAATCACAATTAGGTAATCACATACATACATCCTGGAAGCATCTCCAAACTGAGCATATTTAAGATATACGTCAGAAGCTAAGCGAAGGACATGAGGTAGTCTGCTACCTGAATCATCCTTTGGCTATACAATGCGCGTTCGTTTAGCACAATTAATTCATATCTTTTTACGATACTCTGCACAACATTTTTTTTATTTTATGTTTTTTTTATACCTTAGGTAGGCTAGCGCTGAAATGTTTTCCTTTATTAAAATTCATATATTGTATTATTGATACACAAAATCTCAAGGTCGCTTATTAAATCTTTATATGAAATCTCAGCAGCCAAAAGAAAGTACTTTTTTAAGTTCTTGAATAGCTGATCACTGAAATACACTAACGAGATTGTTGTTTCATTCATTGAGGGATACTAAAGACCCTGATGGTAATTGTAGATATGTATCCTTGGCACTCATTAGACCCATTGACAAATGGCGATGAGTAGAAGCAGCCACAAATGAAAATGAAACGAAAGTGCCATGATCTCTTAGATTACATTGTAGTCAATGTTTAGAGAAACATCACACACACACACACACACACACACACACACACACACACACACACACTCACACACACACACATATATATATATATATATATATACGAATCATATTTACCCTGACCGGGGCTTGAACCTGGGACTTATAATTACTAAGCCAAGGCGCTATCACCTACACCACAGAAGGTTAAAGGGAAACAAACCTTACAGTTTATATATACTATACTAGGAATGAACGCAATCTATCTGAATGCCACTATGTTCATATTATAGTTTCCCCAACCTCACTCGTGGTTTCGTTTTCGCATTTAATTCAACTCCCAGTCTCATTCGGGACCAACAATAACCAAATAAGCACATTACCATATGTGAAAACATGAATCATTTTTACCCCGACCGGTACTTGAACCTGAGACTTATAATTACTAAGCCAAGGCGCTACCAACTACACGACAAAAGGTTAAAGGGAAACAAACCTTGCAGCTTATATCTACTCTACTAGGAATAAACGTATTCTAACTGAATGCCACTATGTTCATATTACAGTTTCCTTAACCTCACTCGTGTTTTGCCCTTGTAGTAGCGCCTTGGCTTAGTAAATATAAGTCCCAGGTTCAAGTACCGGTCGGGGTAAAAATTATTCATGTTTTAACATATGGTAATGTGCTTATTTGGTTACTGTTGGTCTCGATTGAGACTGGGAGTTGAATGAAATGCGAAAACGAAACCACTAGTGAGGTTGGGGAAACTGTAATATGAACAATGTGGCATTCAGACAGACTGCGTTCATTCCTAGTCTAGCAGATATAAGTTGTAAGGTTTGTGTCCCTTTAACCTTCTGTGGTGTAGTTTGTAGTGCCTTGGCTTGGTAATTATAAGTCCCAGGTTCAAGTCCCGGTTCGGGTAAAAAGTCTTCAAGTTTACACATATGGTAATGTACTTATTTTGTTACACACACACAAACACACACACACACACACACACACACATACACACACACACACACACACACACACACACACACACACACACACACACACACACACATATATATATATATATATATATATATATATATATATATATATATATATATATATATATATATATATATATATATATATATATATATATATATATATATATATATATATATATATATATATAATTTAATAAGAAGTAAATGTAACCCTTAAAGAACTATTCTACTATTTATATTTTACTAAATATAGTAAGCATTCTCAATGCTCTGAAAAGGCATCAGTAAGGAGAGGTGGTAGTTAACGCCCACTCCCGAAGAACAGGAATTAAGCTCTTGGCACTTTATGAGTGCCAAGCATATGTAAATATCACCAATTTTGCATATGCAGTTTGTATTATCCCTCAGCATTTGTTCATCTTTATATTTATAATACTATGATAAATATCAGTGTGAGAGAAAAAAAATGCCCGGACACGCAGTGTCAGGGGCAGAAGGTTCTTTACCTTAAACATTTATGTATTTACATACACAAACACATGCCACCTTCTTCATCCGTGGAACTAACCGAAGGCCTGGATTTTTATTCATTACTTACGTATGTATATACAGTGCATCTGGTGACTGAGAGCTTCTAAAATGAGGTCATCTTCCTAATATATATTTATAGCGATCGGGGATAACGTTTCACTTCTGAGGCAGGAGTAGGCCATATAAGATAATGATGCTGTACTTAGGCCTACTGATAATATACAATGCTTTTAGCTCTAGCCCTTCGTTACTAATTAAGGTTCATTGTAATATTATCATTATTAGGAAAATGTTTATGATAATTTTTTCCTACTGTTTTTTATTCACACACACACACACACACAAACTCACACACACAGAGTTCTTCCAGACAAAGGGGAGATAAAGAAGATAATGACAAAAGATCAGGGGATGGGGCCTCATTAAGATTGTTATACATAAATGCTGATGGATTAGCTGGTAAGGCAGTAGAATTGAAAGATAGGATTCACAACAGTAAGGCAGATATAGTAGCAATTACAGAGACTAAGTTGAGTGAGGACATAAACAGTGTCACAGTTTTTCCTAAGGGCTTCAGAATACTAAGGGTTGAAAGATCTGAGAGGACTGGTGGAGGGATAGCACTGCTCATAAGTGAAAGGATTCAAGTTGAAGAAATAAACTTGGCTATAGAAAGTGAGTTCAAGGAATTTCTTGTTGCTCGCATAAATACTGGGTCAGAGAGCATTACATTAGCTGTTGTATACAACCCACCAAGGAACCAAGATAGGCTTGAAGTTTATGAGGAAAGTCATATAGGTACTATTGAAGTCATAAACTCAGTTGTTAACATGGCACGGGAAAAAAAATTTAGGATTTTGATTATGGGAGACTTTAATCATAAAGAGATAGATTGGATAAATCTTGACCCACACAGTGGTGAGGACTCATTCGGGGCAAGATTCCTAGATTGCGTACAAGGGAATTTCCTACACCAACATGTAATGGAACCAACAAGGGCCAGGGGTGGGGATGAGCCATCACTACTTGATCTAGTGTTCACAGATAATGTGTTGGATATTGAAAAAATTGAGTATGAACCACCAATTGGAAAGAGTGACCACTGTGTGTTGTTGATGGAGTATATCATTGAAGATATTCTTCCTAAGAGTAGAGGCATTGAGGACATGAGGAGGAACTATCCGAAAGGAGATTACTTCAAAATGAATGAGCTTTTTACAGTTATTGACTGGAGAACCTTATTTTACAACAAATCTGTACAAGAAATGTATGACATCTTTTGTGAGAAATATGGGAAGATAGTATATTGCTGCATACCTGTTTCCAAAGTAGGTGTAATTCATGCCAGAGAGAAATGGTTCGATAATGGGTATAAAAGAGCTAAGGAGTGGAGAGACAAATGCTGGAAAAGGTATAGGAGGAGAAAAAACATAAATGCCTGGCAAACCTACAAAAGAGCAAGAAATGACTACCTAAGTAAAAGGAGAGAGGCAGAGAGAGACTATGAGAGGGACATCACCAGGAAGGCTAAAGAAAATCCCAAGCTTTTCCACAGCTTTATCAGAGGAAAACTGAAGGTAAAAGAACAGGTTTTAAGGCTAAAGAGAACGGATGGAAGCATCACTGACACAGATGAAGAGATCTGCAAAGAATTGAACAAGGAGTTTCAGTCAGTATTTACGGTAGAAAATACCCCACCCCCTCAGATTGCATATATATATGTATGTATGTATGTATGCGATACTACAGCTGCAGTCTTTTGGACTTAAATAGGACTGACCAGGAAAGTTTGATGTTAGGTATGGCTTCAGTTACGGTCCTTTTTCGATGCCTACACCAAAGCCGAATATTCTTGAATATTCGTGACACATCTCTTACTATCCCTTTACATCTGACAAGTCACTACACTCTCCATCTCTGTTTTTCTTTGTCGTAAGGCATATTAAAGATGCCTATAAGTGCCGGATGGCAGTGACGCGCTCGATACCCACCGACCGCCACGAGAGTAACAGAGCCTAGTCAGTGAAAGATTAGACCTTGTCAGGGGTAGATATACCGTCCACAGCTTAGCATTCTTCCCCTTAGGGGTGGGAATCTGGAACCGATAGTGACAGATACTATATAGAAATGGGAGTTCTGAGGAATTAATTGCTAATCTAGAAATAAACACATATAAAGAAGATACTTATCTGTTATCACCAACCACGCTACCAAGAGAAAATAACACCACAACATTGGTGTCAAATAGTGGAATACAAGTCCCACGATATTGGTGATTCTCAGAGGAATAATATCCACACGATATCTTTACTTTATGTATTTTTCGTACCATGGCCTGATAAGGGCAATATTCTCTGTCTGTCATAGCCAAAAATCTCTCCAAAAACTTCTGTAACTCAAGCTTTCCACCTCTCATTCGTTCTGATGGTTCTATAGCTTGCTCTCCCACTGACAAAGCCACTCTCTTTGGCTCTCATTTTTCTGCCAACTCTTCTATCAATGATTCCAGCACACCTGTTCCTCAGTCTTTTCCCCTCTCTAACCCTATGTCCTCCCTTATCCTTTCTTCACGCAAAGTTCATAAGGTTCTTCGCTCGCTAAAGATGAACAAGCTATCTGGACCCGATGGTATCCCTGCAAAGTTCCTTAAGGAGTTTGCAGATGAACTGGCTCCAGTGCTTTGCTGTCTTTTTCGCCTCATTCTGTCAACCAGTATCTATCCTTCATCTTGGAAGCATGCTCTAGTTCAACCTGTTCCTAAGAAGGGTGACTGCTCTATTCCTTCTAACTACCGACCTATTGCTCTAACCTCCTCTATTGCTAAAGTTTTCGAAACTTTGCTCAATGCTCACTTCTTGAAACGCCTTGAATCTAACTCACTTATATCCTATCACCAGTACGGCTTCCGCAAGGCAAGATCCATAGGTGATCTCCTGTCCTATCTTACTCATGTATGGTCATCTTCTCTGAGGAACTATGGGGAATCCTTTGTCATTGCCCTTGATATCTCTAAGGCTTTCGACAGAGTCTGGCACAAGGCTCTATTTGGCCAAACTCTCTGCCTATGGCTTTACCCCTTCTTTCTGTTCTCTGATTTCCAGTTTTCTTACTGACTGTTCTATATCTGTAGTTGTTGATGGCGCGACATCTAGCCCTTTCTCTGTTACCAGTGGTGATCCACAGGGCTCTGTTCTTTCACCTACTCTCTTCCTTCTCTTCATCAATGATCTTCTAAAATCCCCATCTTCCTCTCTTCTTCATGCCTTTGTTGATGATTCTACCCTCACTTTTCCTCTGCCTTTTCTTCACAACTTTCATCTGTTACTCGTAATCAATCTCGTATCACTGTTTCTTCTACTCTTAACTCCGATTTGCAGAGAGTATCTGAATGGTGCACTCAAAATTTAGTTAAATTCAATGCCTCCAAGACACAGTTTCTGGCTATATCTTTATCTTCTTCTCCTCCTGATAACCCTATTGTCTTCGAAACTAATGAAATTTACCCTCTTAACTCTATCAATATATTAGGAATCTATATAGCCTCCAACTTGTCTTGGAGGAATCACATAATCCAAATTTCTAAATCTTCATCCAAAAAATTGGGGGTTTTGTTTCGTTTTCGTCATTACTTTTCCTCATTGCAGTTACTTAAAATTTACAAAGGTCTTATCCGCCCCTGCTTAGAATACTGCTCACACATCTGGGGTGCTTCTTCCTTTACTTATCTTCTTGATAGGGTTGAATCTAAGGCAGTCAGACTCATTAAGGATCCTTCTCTTACTTCTAACCTGGATTCTGTCTCTCTTCGCCGTAAGGTATCTTCCCTTTCGCTTTTCTATCGCTACTACTTCCATCGCTGCTCTGATGAGTTGGCGAGTTGCATCCCTCCTCCACTGCCGAGGCCGCGTAACACTCGTCAAGCAGCCTCATCTCACAGTTACTGTGTGGAGATTTGTAGCTCGCGGAGTGGTCGGTGCAGCGACTGCTTCTTCCCATCTACCTCCAGACTCTGGAACTCTCTTCCTTCTTCAGTCTTTCCTAATTCTTATGACCTTACATCCTTCAAAAAGCAGCTCTATCGTCATCTCAGAGCCTAGTCCTCCATATCTCTGGGTCCTCTGTACTTTGACTGTTTTTTTTTCTGTCTGTCGTTTTCCTTTGTGTGACATTACCTCATATCTGCCTTGCCATTAACCTTTTTCTTTTCCTTTGTCTTGGTATTTTCTCGTCCCGGGCCTTTATTGATGAGGGCAGTTTCTGCCTGTCCCGGTGTCACACTCTTAAACAAAGAAAACAGAAAAAAGAAATAAATAAAAAATAATGAAAAAAAAAAAAAAAAAAAAAAAAAAAAATATATATATATATATATATATATATATATATATATATATATATATATATATATATATATATATATATATATATATATATATATATATATATATAGAGAGAGAGAGAGAGAGAGAGAGAGAGAGAGAGAGAGAGAGAGAGATCAGGCCACACTTAGAAAAGTTCAAATATAAACAGTAGATGCTTAAAATTTTCACCCTCCATCGGGCCTCATCAGGAGCTATATTTATAAAGTTCCTGATGATGCACGGTAGAGGGTGAAAATTTTGAGCATCTGCTATTTATATTTGAACCTGTCTTAGTTTGGACTGATCTCTGTATTACTGTCTTCGTGTCATGATGACTACATATATATATATATATATATATATATATATATATATATATATATATATATATATATATATATATATATATATATATATATATATATATATATATATATATATGCATGAGAGATGGAGGACGGGCGTATTTACATCTATTCTTAAAAGAGTTGGGGAAAAAAAAGTTTAAAAGTCACGTTAGGGATTCGAAAACGGATATTACCAAGCTTCATAACACAAAGGATCAGTGCCAGTCTTATACCCTAAAGTTTCATTTTCGAATTCAAACATTTATGGGCAAGCATCCTTTCTGTAGAATATTTTGGGAATTGGCAATATTGGGATTTTAGAAATTTGGAATAGAAGTCTCGAATTCTCAGATGTATTCAGTACCTAATCATTACTGCGAGAAGCGACTTCTCTTCCCATTAAACGTTGACTCTACTTACAAGTTACTATTAATGTTGAATAACCATTGTACAAAATGGAAATAAATCTTTTGATGTTTGATGTTTGACTCCTATGTCACAGACACAAAATCTAGCTCTAGTACATACGCATATTTACCAACACAGCATTACTAGAGCTGATTTTACTTTGTAATTGAATCAATATAGCTAAGAACATTTTGTAGCGAAAGATTTCAAGTTATGAAAAACAAAAATTGTAAGTAGAAATCTTGAAGGTAAGAATAGCTTGTAGCCAAAATTCTGAGGTTGAGGGTAACTGATAATAATTGAATCTGAAGAGGTGAATTGTAGAGACATTATTTCAATCTGGGAAAGAGACCGTCGCTTGGTGTTACATCCCTTAGGCTGAATTGATGCTGAGGATAATTAAGACTTAAATCCCTAAAGCTAATATGAGTTGAGAACTCGAATGCCCAAAGCTAAGATTAGATTAAAGCTGGAGGTCTACAGAATAGGTCCCCAACCTTTGGCGTACGGCTTCCAGAAGGCACTCATAATAGGTAGTGTCAAAGTTGGGGTCCGTGACCTAAGCTCAAAATTTCAAGAGGGTGTGGGGTGAAATGCATAATTACTTATGATGCGGCTGATTCTAAAACCAAAATTTTAAAGCTGTTTCTAAATCTGTTGGAATTGTTTGTGTTTTTAGAAGGTATTGTAAGCTCTTTGTCTTCAATATAATTCTATTAGTTTTTTTTTTTTTATAAAATTGCACTTTTAAGCTGTTTCTATATTTGCTAGAATAGTCTAGTTTTAATCACTATTTCAAGCTGAATGCCTTAAATGTAATTTTATTAAAGTTATTATTAATATTGCCGTATATATAAGTATGTGCTCACATATATAATTCATCAGAGAGATATGCCTAAAAAAAAAAAAAATTGTTAGCCAATAATATCGTTTTTTTTTTTTTTTTTTTTTTTTTTTTTTTTTTTTTTTTTTTTTTTTTTTTTTTTTTAGTGTGACATCGGGACAGGCAAGAAAATTGCCCTCATCAGGCTCGGGCACCTAGAAAACATTGATACTAAGCAAAAGTGGAAATTTAAAGACAAGAAATAAGAGCATAATAAAAAATGGAAAAAGAACATGCTGAAAGAAGAGTCGAAGTAATGAAAACCTAGAGCTACGACAGGCCCAGGCCCTGAGATGACGATAAATCCGCTTTTTGAAGGAAGATAGGTCTTAAGAATTAGGAAAGACAGAAGGGGGAAGAGAGTTCCAGTGTCTCGAGGCGGATTGGAAGAAGCAGTCACTGCACCGACCAATCAGCGAGCTACAAGTCTTTACATTGAGTACCGAACTTTTATTTTCCCCCGCTTGAGCAGACAGACCATTAAAAAACGGTGGCCCATGGGAAATTTAAGAAAAGAGTTCTTTGGTACTGAATTTTGAGGACCTCTGGTTTTGAACCAAGAATATATTATGGTTGAGTTGCTGAAGTTAAAAGTATTTGTAAGTTATAGTAAAGATGAGAATTGTTTTTGGTTGAATATGTGAATGTAAAAGTATATGATGGCTTTCCAAAGCTAATTTCTATTGGAATTTCTATATGGGGATAATTTGTATTTGATTATGAACCTTAGTGTAGCAATAGTCTGTTGCTGAGTATCTGAAGATTAGAATTGCTCTGTAACTGTATTTTTGAAGCTGAGTGTTGCCGAAGTTCTGAAACTGGGAAATGTCTTGGACTTTAAAAATAAAGTCAATCACTGGATTTTTTTAAGGTACTAAACTTATATATTTTTTTTCTTTACTTGTTTTTCATTGATTTATCATCATATATCTTACAATCCTCCTGTTTATTCTGTTGTTGTTTTTTTCTCCCATCCCCAATTTATTTTGTAGCTTAATATCGATGCAGAAAATCTTAGAATTTCTGAGACGAAAAAAGAGTATCTTAAAAAGGTCTGCTGATTATTTTTTGTTTTCCAGATGACCTTTACACAAGAGACAGATAGATTCTCACTATGAATGTTTTCGTCTTTTTAGTTTCTCTGTGTCTCTGTGTACATGTGATTACCTAATTGTGCTTACGGGAAAGAGCCCAAAACTCGTATCTTCCCGTCTCCTCATCGGTTCCCTTTTATACTTAGTCATACTTATCATATCTGTCCTTAAAACAATGGATTGAGTTAGCATTAACTACCTCCTCGCTTAGCCAATTCTAATTATCAACTACTCTCATACTAAAAAAGTACTTTCTTACATCCTGCAAACAAGTTTTCTTACGAAGCTTCAAACTATGACCTCTAGTTCTAGAGCCAGCCATATCAAAATATCGATCCCTATCCACTCAATCATAACCATAAAGTAAGTTAAAGACTGTCACCATATCCCCTCTCAATCTTCTAGCTTCGAGTGATGGTAAGTCTAATTTCCTCATCCTCTCATCATAACTGAGATTACGTATTTCTGGCACCAGTTTCGTGGCATATTTTGAACTTTTTCAAGCTTAGCTACGTGCTTTTTCAAGTGCGGAATCCAAAAGGGGGCTGCATATTCAAGTTTTGGCCTCACATAGGTTACATAAATATTTCTGAATATTTCCTTGTCCATGTGCCTGAAGGCTACCCTTACATTTACTAAGAAAGCATATGCTGCCCTTACTATGCCATTTATATGTATTTCTGGAGACAAATCTGCCAGTACATTTACTCCTAGATCTCTCTCATTCTCTCTCTCTTGAAGTTGTGCTCCTACCACCGAGTAGTCAAGCTTGGGCCTTCTTGCACTTGTACCCATTTTCATTACCTTACATTTTGAAGTATTGAATTTCAATAGCCACTTTTCTGACCACTCATTGAGACTATTTAGATCTTCCTGAAGTTCTCTACCATTGTTCACGTTTCTTACTTTCTTCACAATCTTTGCATCATCTGCAAATATATTTATGAATGAATTTACAGACTCTGGTAGGTTATTACATATACAAGGAACAAAAGTGGCCCTAAAACTGAACCCTGTGGAACTCCACTACTAACTCTTCTCCATTCAGACACTGAGTGTCTCACTCTAACCCTCTGTTCCCTTCCTTCTTAGTAAGTTTTTATCCATTCCAAGACATTTCCATCTATTCTAGACATTGCTTGCAGCTTCTTAATAAGTCTCCCATGTGGGACAGTGTCAAATGCTTTCTGGAAGTCTTGGAATATGCAATCTGCCCAGCCCTCTCTTTCCTGTAATATTCTGTTTACCTCATCACAAAATTCCAATAAGTTTGTTACTGTTGATCTTCCTTTTCTGAAGCCATGTTGTCTCGCTGACAAAAAAGTTGGAGGATTCCTTGTGAAGAGAGATGTGTTTCCTTAGCAATTTCTCCATAACTTTGCAAGCTATGCTGGTCAAGAAACTGGTCTGTAGTGTAGAGTTGTATCCCTCCCTTTCTTTTTGAAGATAGGTACCACATTCACTTGTTTTCAGCCTCTTGGAATCTCCCCTTATTCTAGCGATTTTTCTTAAGTACATGAGGGGATATATCATCATGATCTGTAGCTTTATGGGCATCTAACTCCATCAGCGCTTTGCTTACCTCTGTGGCTGAGAAGATGATGTTCCCTAATACCGGCCCATGACCTCCTATCTCTGCAAACTGAGGGGATGGAATATCTTCTGCTGTGTATACACTTGTTCAATTCTTTGGAGATCTCTTCATCTGTCTCAGTGATGCTTCCATCTGTTGTCTTTAGCTATAAAACCTGTTCTTTTATCTTCAGTTTTCCTCTGATAAAGCTGTGAAAAAAATAGAGATTTTCTTTAGCCTTGCAGGTGATATCCCTTCTCATACTCTCTCTTTTACTTAGCTAAACATTTCTTGCTCTTTTGTAAGTCTGCCAGGCATTTATGCTTTTTCTCCTCCTATAACCTTTCCAGCATCTGTCTTTCCACTCCTTAGTTCTCTTACACTCATTATTGGATCATTTCTCTCTGGGATGAGTAACTCCAATTTTGGTGGAAGGTATGCAACAATCTACTGTCGTCCCATATTCCTCACAAAAGATGTCGTACATTTCTTGTACAGATTTGTTATTAGATAAAGTCCTCCAGTCAATAACTGCAAAAAGATAATTAATTTTGATGTAGTCTCTTTTCAGATAGTTCCTCCTCGTCTCCTCAGTGCCTCTACTTTCAGGCAGAACATCTTCGATGATATAGTCCATCATCAACACACAGTTGTCACTCTTTCCTACTGGTGGTTCATACTCATAATTTTTTCAATATTCAACACATTATCTGTGAATAATAGATCAAGCAATGATGGTTCATCCCCACCCCTGGCGCTTGTTGGTTCCAGTACTTGCTGGTGTAGGAAATTTCCTTGTATACAATCTAGGAATCTTGTCCCGGATGAGTCCTCCCCACTGTGTGGGTCAAGATTTATCCAATCTATCTCTCTATGATTAAAATTACCCATAATAAAAATCCTACATTCTCTCTCCCTTGCAATTTTAATAAATGATTTATGACTTAATAATACCTATATGAATTTCCTCATAAACTTCTAGCCTATGTTTGGTTCCTTGGTTGGTTATATACAACCGTTACTACAATGCTCTCAGACCCGATATATATTCGAGCAACAAGAAATTCCTTGAACTCACTTCCTGTAGCAAAGTCTATTTCTTCAACCTGAAATCTTTCACTTATGAGCAGTGCTATCCCTGCACCAATCCTTTCAGATCTTTCAACCCTTTTTATGTCCTCATTTAACTTAGTTTCTGTAACCGCTACTATGTCTGCCTTACTGTTGCGAGTCCTATCCTTTATTTCTACTGCCTTACCGGCTATTCCATCAGCATTTGCGTACAGCAATCTTACTGAGGCAGAATCCCCTGATTTTTTATCATTATCTTCTTTATCTCCCCTTTGCTAGGGAATGAATGCATTCTTTTAGTGTCTTTTTGTTCATATTGCAGCTTCATCCCAACCTCACTTGTGGTTTCGTTTTTGCAGTCCCTAGCACAGTAGTTAGTTGTGAGGTTTGTTTCTTCTTTTAAAACCTTCAGTGGTGTAGTTGCTAGCATCTTGGCACACTAATTATGTGTCTTAAATTCGAGACCCGGCCAGGGACATATAATTCATGTTTTCACATGTGTTCATGTGATTATTTGATTATTTATATATATATATATATATATATATATATATATATATATATATATATATATATATATATATATATATATATATGCATATATATATATATATATATATATATATATATATATATATATATATATATATATATATATATATATATATATATATATATATATATATATATATATATATATATAGATAGATAGATAGATAGATAGATAGATAGATAAATAGATAGATAGATAGATAGATAGATAGATGGATAGATAGATTTGTACGAGTGTATATATATATATATATATATATATATATATATATATATATATATATATATATATATGTATGTATGTATGTATGTATATGTGTGTGTGCGTAGGTGTGTGTGTGTGCACAAACACAAAACTAAAGTTCTTTTGATCTTAACTAGAACTGGCCATGACAGCTCGATGTTAAATCCTCCTTCTAGTACGGTTCATATTCTATGCCTACATCAACATAATTTTTTTTTCTTTTTTTTACACATTTCCTATTATCCCTTCATATCTGACAAGTCACAACACGCCCGATCTTTGTTGCTCACTAGTTTCTTTCTCATCATTGTTATAGGTCTTCACTACATTCGCTATTCTTTCAGTCTGTCTTTTTATTGTTTATCATTTTCTTGTTTTTGCCTTGTAAATAACCTGCTACTTTTTCATTTTAATGTTTTCTTGGTGACAGGTGTTACCGGTGTCAGTCCTGGTGTCACACACACACACATAAATAAATAAATAAAAAAAAATTAAAAAAATAAATTATATATATATATATATATATATATATATATATATATATATATATATATATATATATATATATATGAATCTTTTATTTTTTTTTTATTTTTTTTTTATTTTTTTTTTTTACCCCGACCGGGACTCGAACCTAGGACTTATGATTACTAAGTCAAGGCGCTACCACTACACCACAGAAGGTTAAAAGGAACCCAACCTTATAGCTTATATCTGCTATACTTAGGAATGAACACATTCTAACTGAATGCCACTATGTTCATATTACAGATTCCCCAACCTCACTCGTGGCTTCATTTTAGCATTTAATTCTATTTCCAATCTCATTCGGTCCATGAAATTATCAAATAAGCACATTACATATGTGAAAACATGAATCATTTTTTTTTTTACCCCGACCGGGACTCGAACCTAGGACTTATGATTACTAAGTCAAGGCGCTACCACTACACCACAGAAGGTTAAAAGGAACCCAACCTTATAGCTTATATCTGCTATACTTAGGAATGAACGCATTCTAACTGAATGCCACTATGTTCATATTACAGATTCCCCAACCTCACTCGTGGCTTCATTTTAGCATTTAATTCTATTCCCAATCTCATTCGGGCCATGAAATTATCAAATAAGCACATTACATATGTGAAAACATGAATCATTTTTTTTTTTTACCCCGACCGGGACTCGAACCTAGGACTTATGATTACTAAGTCAAGGCGCTACCACTACACCACAGAAGGTTAAAAGGAACCCAACCTTATAGCTTATATCTGCTATACTTAGGAATGAACGCATTCTAACTGAATGCCACTATGTTCATATTACAGATTCCCCAATCTCACTCGTGGCTTCATTTTAGCATTTAATTCTATTCCCAATCTCATTCGGGCCATGAAATTATCAAATAGGCACATTACATATGTGAAAACATGAATCATTTTTTTTATTTTTTACCCCGACCGGGACTCGAACCTAGGACTTATGATTACTAAGTCAAGGCGCTACCACTACACCACAAAAGGTTAAAAGGAACCCAACCTTATAGCTTATATCTGCTATACTTAGGAATGAACGCATTCTAACTGAATGCCACTATGTTCATATTACAGATTCCCCAACCTCACTCGTGGCTTCATTTTAGCATTTAATTCTATTCCCAATCTCATTCGGGCCATGAAACTATCAAATAAGCACATTACATATGTGAAAACATGAATCATTTTTTTTTTACCCCGACCGGGACTCGAACCTAGGACTTATGATTACTAAGTCAAGGCGCTACCACTACACCACAGAAGGTTAAAAGGAACCCAACCTTATAGCTTATATCTGCTATACTTAGGAATGAACGCATTCTAACTGAATGCCACTATGTTCATATTACAGATTCCCCAACCTCACTCGTGGCTTCAAAAAAAAAAAAAAAATGATTCATGTTTTCACATGTGTAATGTGCCTATTTGATAATTTCATGGCCCGAATGAGATTGGGAATAGAATTAAATGCTAAAATGAAGCCACGAGTGAGGTTGGGGAATCTGTAATATGAACATAGTGGCATTCAGTTAGAATGCGTTCATTCCTAAGTATAGCAGATATAAGCTATAAGGTTGGGTTCCTTTTAACCTTCTGTGGTGTAGTGGTAGCGCCTTGACTTAGTAATCATAAGTCCTAGGTTCGAGTCCCGGTCGGGGTAAAAAAAAAAATGATTCATGTTTTCACATATGTAATGTGCTTATTTGATAATTTCTTGGCCCGAATGAGATTGGGAATAGAATTAAATGCTAAAATGAAGCCACGAGTGAGATTGGGGAATCTGTAATATGAACATAGTGGCATTCAGTTAGAATGCGTTCATTCCTAAGTATAGCAGATATAAGCTATAAGGTTGGGTTCCTTTTAACCTTCTGTGGTGTAGTGGTAGCGCCTTGACTTAGTAATCATAAGTCCTAGGTTCGAGTCCCGGTCGGGGTAAAAAAAAAAAAATGATTCATGTTCTCACATATGTAATGTGCTTATTTGATAATTTCATGGCCCGAATGAGATTGGGAATAGAATTAAATGCTAAAATGAAGCCACGAGTGAGGTTGGGGAATCTGTAACATGAACATAGTGGCATTCAGTTAGAATGCGTTCATTCCTAAGCATAGCAGATATAAGCTATAAGGTTGGGTTCCATTTAACCTTCTGTGGTGTAGTGGTAGCGCCTTGACTTAGTAATCATAAGTCCTAGGTTCGAGTCCCGGTCGGGGTAAAAAAAAAATGATTCATGTTTTCACATATGTAATGTGCTTATTTGATAATTTCATGGCCCGAATGAGATTGGGAATAGAATTAAATGCTAAAATGAAGCCACGAGTGAGGTTGGGGAATCTGTAATATGAACATAGTGGCATTCAGTTAGATGCAGATATCACTCTCCCAACTTTCTATTCTTTAGTTTTTTTTCTTTCTTTCTAATTAATCACACCCTTCTTACTACAATGAACCTGTCTCTTATCTCTATGTCATACCTTTTCTTCATAAATAGATATGTGTGTGTGTGTGCATGTGCATGCATATATAAGGAGATTCTCATGTATGTAGGTATGTGGGTGTATGTGTATATGTATATGTATATGCATATACGTGTGTGCGTATGTTTGTGTATATTTGACTGCATGTATGTATACGAGTGTACATGGAAGTACGTCTGCATGTATGTATCGATGTATACGTACACACATGTGTATGTGAGCATACACACGTGTGTATTTGTATGTATGTGGTCGTGTGCTGCTCTGTGCACATATGTACAAAAATATTCTGTGCATATGCATGCTTATGCAAACATGCATAAGTATATTACTGTACTGATGTTTGTGTGTATGTGTATTCATGTGTTCATGTATGTAAGTGTGCATACATGGGTATTCATTCATGCTCATTTGCACATGTGTATTTGTGTGCATGTATATGTATGCATGTTTGCATGTGAGTATACAAGTATTTGTATGTATGCATCTGTGTGTGTGCATGCATGTGCATACATGTGTGCAGGTACATGTACATATATACGGGTATGCATGTATATGTCTATCACTATTCCTATAGCTGTTGGTGTGAATACTGTTGTGACACTAGTGATTGTTATTATAATCATTAATTTTGTGATTATTACTATAATTAGGTATTTTCACGTGTGCATGTGTGTGTGTGCATGTGTCTGCATATATATATGCAGGTATGTGATTACCTAATTGTGATTACCTAATTGTGTTTACGGGAAAGAGCCCAAAGCTCGTATCTTCCCGTCTCCTGATCGGTTCCATTTTTAGACTTAGTGATACTTATCATACCTGTCCTTAAAACTATGGATTGAGATAGCATTAACTACCTCCTCGCTTAGCGAATTCCAATTATCAACTACTCTTACACTGAAAAAGTATTTCCTTACATCCTGCAAACAAGTTTTCTTACGAAGCTTCAAACTATGACCTCTAGTTCTAGAGCCAGCCATATCGAAATATCGATCCCTATCCACTCTATCATAACCATGAAGGAATTTAAAGACTGTCACCATATCCCCCCTTACTCTTCTAGCTTCGAGTGATGGCAAGTCTAATTCCCTCAGCCTCTCATCATAACCGAGATTGCGTATTTCTGGCACCAGTTTCGTGGCATGTCTTTGAACTTTTTCAAGCTTAGCTATGTGCTTCTTCTATGTGCACATATATAT